>LOJH01025669.1:0-18656 GCA_001685095.1 Ellobius talpinus
AACTCACTGAGATCCACCTACTTCTGCTTCCCGGTGCTGGAATTAAAGGTGTGCGCTACCGCTGCCCCAGCTCAGTAAGAGTGGTTTTCTATCAAGCTGCCACTAAATTAGTTGCTATTAATCAGTGCTATTAAATCAGTTGTCTTTGTGCCTGGATAAAAATGAATGCTGGGCTGGAGAGATGACTCAGCAATCAAGAGCTCTTGCTGCTCTTCCAAAGAACCTAAGTTCGATTCCCAGCACCTWTGTGATAGCTCAGAACTGTGACTTCATTTTCGGGGGATCTGGCACATGTACACAAATATACATGCAGGCAAAACACCTAAATTAACCTTGACTTTTACTTCAAGCAGTATAACAACCTAATTCAAGATGAATTATACAATTAAATTAGCTGTAACCAAATATCAAAAAATAATCAACAAATTCTTTAGAAAGGGTAGTGATTTCTTGATAAAATGCACAAAATATTAAGTGAAAGGCAAGGTTAACTTAATTGAAATTGTTTTAAAATCTATATTCATTAAAGAACTTTTCATTGAAACAGCATTAAGAGATGGGAAAAGGTTCAGCATCAAGTTTTAAGGTAAGCAAGCAGTTGCCTTAAAACAAATATCCAAAAACCCACTAATTATAGGAAAAGGCACTCAACAAGCTTAGTCATCAGGAAAATGCATATTAAGATTTCAGTGAATGCTACTATATTATATCCAGCAAAGTCACTAAAAGTTAAAATACAGATAATAGCCAAAGTTGACAAAGATACAAAGCACTAGTGATAGTTTTATTATAAAATGATACGTTCACTATGTAAAACTGTGCTGGCATGTCACTCTTAAAACTCAGCTTTCTCTGTGACTTTGATTTACTCAGTGTTCCAGACATGCTCAAGAGAAATGTACTTGAAAGTATAGTGGCACCAAAGCGGAAATATGAGGTGGAGTCATTCAGTGAAACACTTCAGATCACTAGACACAGCTAAAGGGGTAGCAGGTCTCACAGAAAGGATTACGAACAAAAGAGTTTACTTCTGTTTTCTAAAATTCAGAAACAGGTCACATTACTCCATAGTGAAGGAACGCTGACCTTGGACACTGTTAGGGCACAAAGGGATGTTTGGTTGTGGAAAGCATTGTATCTTGAGCTGAGTAGTGGCGTACTGCGTGTGTGATAGTTGACCATTCATTGAGTTAGTCATTCTAGCTTAGTTATCTGTACATAATACCTTAGAGTGTTTTTGTTGGTGGTAACAGCAGATGTTTGCTATGTTGGCATCTTACTTACTTTGACTTTATTTCAGGGCTGAAGGTTTTCACCAGGAAATTTTATGTACAAAGTAGAAAGAAGACTGGTTGGTGACTACTTTTGAACTGTTCCTGTTGCTGTTTGTTTCCTAAGGTTGTGTGAAACATGAGTGCTTTAGTCCTAAGTTGTTTAATTCACCTCTTACTGTACAATGAAGATAACTTGGAATTTCTGGGCTACCAGAAGGACTAGCTGAAAGATGATGATAGTGTTCTGAGCCTGATAAAGTATGCAAACTTAGTTGGGCCTTCATAATATGGTGTGACCTTATACCTGGACCCATTCAAACACTGGCAACATTGTGGGCTAGTCTAATTGCTCCATCTAAAGGAAGAACTGATTTCTTGATTATAATGTCACTGTCCCCCACCCAAGATGACCGAGAAATGTGAAGTGCTCTTAGAACTGGAGTACTCTGGGCGTGGTTTTGAAATGAAAGGATATTAGGTTGCTCTGAGGACTACCCTAGTTTTCTAACATTTAACCAGGTAAATTTTGAAGTCTCTTGATAAAGGCTTTTGGAACCGTTAGTTTCATCCACTCCTTAGATAGGATTTTGTCTGAAATGCACCTTTATGTGCTACTAGGTGGGGAGAAAACCTGTTAGCCAGCCCTAAGATGCTGTTGGTCGGAAGGCAACCAGCAATAATCACTGCAGCATGGCTCTGTTTGATAAAATTTTTAGTTTTGTAGGTTAACATGACTAAGTTAGAGCGTTTTAAACTTTGTAAATATGTTAGTCAAAGCCACATAATTACTTGGGAACTCAAAATTAAACCTACAGCTGGGGAAATGACATGCTCAAACATGAAGACCCGAGTTTAGACCCCCCAGCACCAATGTTAAAAACCACCTGTGCTTTAACCTCCATACTGGGGGGGGTGATGACATGCTAACTGGGTACCAGCCTAACTCGTGGTCAGTGGGAAGTCCTAGGGATGAGACAGTGTCAGAGCAGAATGCCTAGTGTCCTTTTCTGCCCTCTGCATGACTCACAGATGAGCACATACATAAAATTAAACACATAATTTACTGATAACAGAGAAAGAAGATAGCCGCTTTAAACTGACCTATTATGGTGACCCACACTCATCTTCTGACTTATAGTTGCTGTTAAGTTTCAACTAGCTTTGGAGCTTAGTGTTTTATTGTTAATAAATTGTAGGTAATAAATTACAAACCTCATTGTTATTGGGAATCTCACTAGTGTTCAGGTTGAGATGAATTTAGGATTTTTTCACCTCAGACACATGCCGTTGTGCCAATTTTGAATTTTTGTAACCAAAAATGTTTCCATTGACTTCAATTGCTGTTATCTTTAACAACTTATACACAGTGGACTTTCAAGTATTTGCTGAATTGATGACTTCTGAACAATCATTTTTAGCTCTGCATTTACTCATTCAGAAACCTTTAATCTTTCAAGGTGAATGCTTTTCCTCTTAAACCAGAGGTCTCCCAATTTATAACTAATGCCAAACCAAGCATAGTGGCACACACCTTTAATCTTGGGAGGCAGGTGAATTTCTGTGAGTTCAAAGTCAGCCAGAGCTACATGAGAAAAATAAACACTAGCAAATAAAACCCTAATGCTAAAACCAGGTGTGGTGGTGGTTGCTTATAATTCTAGCTCTTGGAGGTAGAGCCAGGAGGATCAGGAGTTCAAGGCCATCACCTGCTACATAGTTCAGAGTAGCCCAGACTACATGAGATCCTATCTTAAACAGGTAAACAACAAACCAGTGCCAAATTAAAATTTGTTGCTGTATTGAAGCTAGTTTTCCAGAATTTTCTTTGAATTTCAAGGGAAGGGGGTTGTGTGTGTGTGTGCGCGCGCGCATGCATGCATGCAGTGCACACATATGTGCACGTGGAGGGTATCATTCTTTAGTTACTGTCCACTTTATTTTTTCTTTTATATAGTCTCTCATTGGCCCGGATTCATCCTTGAAATTCAAAAGTAACAACCAGCTAAACCGCCTTTCTTGTACAAACCTTAACACAGCTTTACATAAGTACTCCAACTACAGGTGTGAACCACCACTGGGTTTTTCTGCACAGGTTAGGTTGGCTGGCTAAGGAACACCAAGAATCCACCTCCTGTTTCTGCTTCTCCAGTGCGGGGGTTACTTCACCCTGCTTTTTATTTAACGTGGGTTTTGGGAATTGAAATAGATCCTTAGGCTTTTAAGGTAGTCTTATTAACTGGTATATATGCCAAAACACTTGTACATTGTATTCTCTTACCTCTTGGTATTTTGGTGTTAATATGGTCATAGAATGTATAGTTCTAATTTTTGAATGTATTTTTTTAAGCCTGTTTCAGACTGACAAAAGAATTATAGCAGTTGTTAGGGGAGAAAAATGTGTTTAGTTTGCAAATGGGAACTCACAGTGCGGGGTATATAATATGGCATGTTTCAGTGTTTATTCTAATGAGCAACCAGAAGTGCAGGTTGATAAACTTCGGCACTGCTACCACTTTAAGGAACTGTGGGAAGCGGAATCACCTCATCTCCCTTTGCCGCTGGTTCTTAGTGATGCTGTTTGCGTCCTGCTTACTCAAGACTATTTAATGAGAGCAGGACAGAACTTAAGATGCTAACCTTGAAATCGCTTGAATATCTTGGGCTACTAGCTCATGCTGGCCACCGGAGAAAAAATGCATTTTAAATTATTTGTTTTGCCTGCATGTATGTCTGTGTGAAGTCGAATCGTGGAGATACAGACAGTTTTGTGCGGCCATGTGGGTGCTGGGAATCAAAATCAGGTTCTCTGGATGAGCATCCAGTGTTCTTAACCACTGAGCCATCTCTCCAGCCCCAGAGACATTTAATTTGTCCAGATTTGAGGCGTATCATCAGAAGCCAGCAACATTGGAAATTAATGCCACAGTTCTTAAATTCACCGTTAGCTATATAACCCGGTCCATGTGTGACTTTTTCTGGTCTTCAAAATATGGGTGTAGTTCTTTAGAAAGCATTATTCCTTTATGGATAATTCTGGGAAACTGACCAGCTTCCTCACTGTTTCATCAGTACGAGGATGCCGTCCAGGGAAGATTGTGCAGATGACTGAAGCAGAAGTTCGAGGACTGTGTATCAAGTCTCGGGAAATCTTTCTCAGCCAACCTATTCTTCTGGAACTGGAAGCACCACTGAAGATTTGTGGTATGTAGATGGTCAAACTTAGAAATGAGTTTTCTTTTCTTTAGGCTGATTTCGAACTCACTGAGAGATCTATCTGCCTCTGCCCCTCCCTAGTACTGGGATTGAAGGTTTGTGCCACCATGCCTGGCAGGAAGTGAGGTGTTTTTTGTTTTTTTTTGAGACAAGGTTTCTCTGTAGCTTTCGGGCCTGTCTTGGAACTCTTGGAGATCAGAATGGCCTTGAACTCAGAGATCTGCCCGCCTCTGCCTCCCGAGTGCCGTGCGTGAGTTTTCTAAAGCACATATTCTCTCGTAATATTGAGGGTGATTTAGAGAAAACTTCCAAATTTGAATTAAAACAATTCATAGTTTTTATTAAGGGTTAGAATTTATAAAACCTGTGTTCTTTGTAATGGTTATGTGTTTGTGAAAACCCTTCGTTCTTCATGTTCCTAAGTAATCTACCTTGAAGCCTTGTAATTTAATGTTTAGTCTATATTTTTAAATGTTCAGATATTCACTAAAGGGATGATACTTTCCCTTTCCCAGACTGTTGCCCCTCCCATTCTAGGGTTCCTCTGAGTTCAGTATTGTCCTGTTAGGAAAAGGTCCTGGTCCTCAGGCACCCAGTTTGGAGGAGGTCTTAATCCCTTTCTAGGGGTTGCTTTTGGTCTTTTTTGTTAAGAACAAGATGAGATTGGGTACGGGAAGACATTAGCCCCCAGCACTCAGAGCTCTATGATGTCCCAAGTTGGGGTTCCAGGGTTAAGTAGGGGCTGGGGTATCTCCAAGCCTTAGCAACCTGAAGGCCTCAAGGATCAGACTCTTGGGATAGTGCCAGAGAAGCAGCTTTGAGCAGTGACTCCTAATTGGTGACTGGGTTTGGGGAAAAGTCACCAGGGGACTGCAGTGGTAGAGGTAGTCATGTATGTTGAGTCAGGAGGGGTAGGTGACCATGTTCTCCTTGGACTGGAACTATTTGTGCAAGGGTTCCCTGGTATCCAGTCCTCAAGGTGGACCAGTTGTCCCAACTTGGAGGGCCTTGCTTTCGGGACTATTGCAGAATCATTATGGTTAGTTTCAGGGTCCCACAGATTTAGTGTATTTCTTAAGTGCTTTGTATTCTCTTCTCTGTGGGATTTTATTAAATCAGTGTGGTGCTTTGTACTATATCCAGCAGATACATAGTAGCAGAGTAAATGTTTGTTGATAAGTGAGCTTAGACTATTACCCTTACATCAAAAACAGTAGTCTGAAACTCCTGGCAATCTTCAGTCTCTTATGATTTATAAATAAGGTAATTTAGTTATTTGTAGATGATATAAAAATTATTTGAAGTACAGATCCTCCTGGATTTATTGTGTGGTTATATCCCAGTAAACATTAAGTTGAAAATAACATAAGCCCAAAATACTTTTAAAACACTACTGCTGAATACTGTAGTTTGATACATTACATTGTCAAGCATCAGTTGTACGGTCACAAGCGGTGTGACTGATAGATACCTATAGCTTGCTGCTGCCACCTAGCATATCCCAAGTGTTATATCACATTTCACTAGCTTGACAAAAAGATTCAGAATTCAAACTGCAGTCTACTGACCACACAGTGCTTTTGCACCACCATAAAGTGAGAATCTTGTAAGTTAAACCATTTTAAGTCAGTAATTGTATTTCATACACATACCCTTGCAAATGTTATTTAATATAGCAATAACTTGAAGGTAATAAAAGTTATTTGTATGGTTTTTTGTTTGTGTTTTTTTTGTGGTTGGAGAGACAGCTGTGGGTGCTGGGAACCAAACTCTTATTTTTGGTTGCGAGCCTAGCCTTTAACGGCTGAGCCATCTCTCCAGCCCATTTGTATGTATTTTAGTTCCTGATATTTGGTATAACAGTATGACTTAAGTTCAGCTACCAGCTAATGAGAGTAACTGTTCCAATTATTTTATAAGAAATTGCCTGAAATTTTTGTAGTATACAACAATATTAGTTTTTCAGCTCAGTTTCTGTAAGATAGGAATTTCGACTCAGCTTTGCTAGTTCTTCGGGTTCTGAGAGTCTCGTGACACTCCAGTCAAAGTGTGCTCTGGGCCTTGGTCATCTGCAGGCTGAGCTGTGAATGGGTTCAGTTCTGTGTAGGTTTGCTGGACTGCGGGCCCTTATTCCAACTGAATGAGCTGCTGGCCAGAGTCTCCTCCATTCTTTGTAAGAAGCAGCTCCATCAGCAAGCAGGGGAGAAGGTGTGAGGTTGCAAGCATGATAAAAGTTACAGTTTTTGTAAATGAGTCTTAGAAGTGACTGGCCGCATTTGGGTGTTGTTGTTTATTAGCAGTAAGTCTGGATAGTGACCTATGCTGTAATGGTAAGGAAGTATACAGAGTTTCTATCTGTCGTAGAAGCTATGTAAAACTAATCAAATTTTCTAACCCGGCTTGTTTTTAGGAGATATTCATGGACAATATACAGATTTACTGAGATTATTTGAATATGGAGGTTTTCCACCAGAAGCCAACTATCTTTTCTTAGGCGATTATGTGGACAGAGGAAAGCAGTCTTTGGAAACCATCTGTTTGCTGTTGGCTTATAAGATCAAATACCCAGAAAACTTCTTTCTCCTCAGAGGGAACCATGAGTGTGCCAGCATCAATCGCATTTATGGATTCTACGATGAGTGTAAGTGGGATTTAAAGCTTAGCAGCGCATTTAGTTTCCACATGCTTTTATGGTTCAAATGAATTTCTTCTTCAGGTGCTCGGTGATGTTTTCTTTTCTTTTTTTTTTAAAATACAATCTCAGGCAAAAGCCCAGAAAGAACCTTAAGCTAGGAAACATGTTAAATTTTTTTCTTGGGATCTCCTTGGTCATGTTCCAGATTGTCTGCAGCTTAGTTGGCTGAAGGTGGTCCTCTTAATTCCCAGTAGGATACCCGAGAGAAACAAGCTCAGTACACTACAGACAGTGGCTTCTGCTTTAAAAGCTGTTTATTTGTTCATTAATTTGTGTGTGTGTGTGTGTGTGTGTGTGTGTGTAAACATGTGCACAGGCACCCTACATGCATGGTATCTCCATACATTTGGAGATCAGAAGAAGATTCCCAGCACCCACTTCAGGAAACTTACAAACTCTGCCTTTAACTCCAGTTTCAGGGGATTCTCTCTGTGGCCTTGGCAGTCACTTCATACATGTGGTTCATAAACAAACAAGCAGACTCACATATATAACATAAATAAAAATGACTAAATAAAATGCTAAGTAAAAGTCAAAATTTATTTTTAAAATTTTAATTTGTTTTCATACATTGATAGTAGTTTTCTAATTAAATTATTTTTACTGCTAAATTACCCATTTGAATCTACTTTTTTTTCTTAAAAACTCATAGCTTCCTGATTCCTGTAACAACAAATGTTTGTGAATGTGTCATGTATGCCAGTCACTTCTGACGCTGGAATGTGCTGATACTCAGGGCAAGTTACTCTTAAATACACATGGAATTTATGTTGTAATGATTCTGTATTTGATTTTTACATTTTTGTGATATGAATTAAGTCAGACTTGTACAGAGAAAGTAAGTTGAAGCACATCAAACTGTAGCCGTCTTTCTAAGCTACAACAGAAATTGAGGCATGTTCTTAGAAAATAAAGTGAGACTTGAATATCCTTTAGGGTAGAAAAGATTTCAGATGAAACGTGTGGGAAAACACCTTGTAAATGGTCTATAAGTTATACTTACTCATTAAAAGGTAGGCTTGGACATAAAAACGGGAAATTAATAGCTGTGACTTTCATCCCTTCTCTGGCTTGGTAGTTGAACTTAATGCCCAATCAAGAAAATCGGGTAACTCTTAGTTGAAGCTGTCTTTGTTGTAGCTGGGCTATGGGGAAATTATAGTCTTGCATCTTTTCACTTGCTGTAGTACCAAGTTGTAATTTGCTCTGAAGTGAATACCACTTAGGCACTTGGAAGTGTTCCTTTCGTGGCAGTAGGTTAACATGGAGCAGCTCCTCATTTTATCTACTTACTTGGCTAGGTAAATACATTGAATGGGGAGAAATTAGCTAATACCCTATTAGCCAATTTTAAAAATAGTGTATTACAGTGATTTTATAAGATAAAGCCATTTGATGTCTTTAAAGTCTTTATAATCCTATAGGTGGTGTTGATTGTTTATTTTATTACCCCTTTAAAAACATAAGTAAAAAAGTTTAAGTATAATGATAAACCTGCATGCTGGACAAGTATTGAAATATGAGCTACATCTCCAGCACATGAAAAAAGTGCTAAGTGGATGAGCTGTGTTTGTGCTAAGGTAGCACAAAGAAGAAAATTAGAACCATCATATTCTCTCTTTGAGATAACTAATGAGAATGGTTATTGATTCATTAATTCTCACTTTTTTATAGGCAAAAGAAGATTTAATATTAAATTGTGGAAGACATTCACTGATTGTTTTAACTGTCTGCCTATAGCTGCCATTGTGGATGAGAAAATCTTCTGTTGTCATGGAGGTGGAGTAATAAATTTGCTATTTAGAAGAGACCTACTAATTAAGATGCTGTGGGAAATATGAGTGTGCTGGGAGGTACACAGCAACTAAAAGCCATTCTGACAGCAGATTGCAGGCCAGGCAGGGTCAGGGCTGCATAGGAAGATGCTGTCTAAATCTAAAGCAAAGTCATGCTATGAATGAACAAAAACTGCTCGAGGCCTGCTTACGACCTCCTTCAAAGGGACAGTGGTGGCCCATGCATGCCTTTAATCCCAGGAGACAGAGGCAGGCGGATTTCAGTGAGTTCAAGGCCAGCTTGGTCTACAAAGTGAGTTCTAGGACAGCTGCTACACAGAGAAACCCTGTCTTCAAAAACAAACAAAAGACCTCCTTCAGTAATTAGAAATTCGTGATTATTGATAATGAAAATTTAACATAAGTATTGACCTGAGTGGTCTATGCACACCTGTAATTCCAGAATTCGGAGGGAGATGGATCTCAGGGCCATCCTAGGCCGTATATGCTATCTGAAAGAAAAAAAAGAAAAGATAACTAGGTGATTTTAAAAAGTATTTTCACTTTGCATCAGTTTAGGCCTGGTTGACTGGTGGTAAATTTTTTTTGTGTGGTGTCTCAAATTTTGATGAAAAGATACTCTGCCATCAGTAAAACTGAGAGGCTAATTATCTTTCTGTCTATATTAAATACTTTTTTTAATCAAACTTTAAATGTAACATAATTTAATATTCATATAACTTCTAAGTTTTATGCAGTATATCAGCATAAGTACGTGTTCGGAAATGAGGACACAAGAATACAGAGATTAGAATTCATAATCAAACGTTTTCAGACCTCCATCCTTGGCACCCAACTTTACGTAAATGCTCTTTGGTGTCTCATACAAAGGAGCTATGTTTCTGATTCATGCTCTGAAGATTGTAAATAGCTATGACTAATGCTTGAGGACTTTCTGAAGAGCCCCAATGTGTAATAATGAATAATTTTGTCTACATTAGATGAAGTTTTTCTAAGTTCACATGCATCAGAACTCACTTGAGAATACACAATAAAGTTTTCTATGCTATCACATACACAGAGTTTTTCAAAAGTTAGGGAGATAGTATTTTTGGTAAAATGCTTGCCGTGAAAACCTGATAGCCTAAATTCAATCCTTAGAACCCATGTGGAAAAGCCAGCTTTGTTTAACCAATGAGCTTCAGGCTAATGAGATATCTTCCTTTTCAAACAAGGTAGAGGCAGGTATGTCTGAGTTCAAGGCCATCCTGATCTGTGTACCAAGTTCCATGTCAGCCAACCTTTCTAGAAACAAACATAGCAACAGCAACATACATAGAGATTGCTCCTGAGGCAACATCCAAGGTTATCTATCATCTGGCTTCTGCACATAAGAATATAATCATACACACATGTACAGGCATGTATAGGTCAATTTAATAACTATTTGGATTTTCATATAGGTAAGAAATTTAATGAAATAATATAAAAAATTGGTTGCTCAGTATTATCCAGGGTAGTATCTTAAGGGAAGCAAAAAGTGGGAAATGCTGGTAAGACGGGTAGTTAGGCCTAAGGTAGGAAGTGGTTTATTTTGACAACATCATTCACTGTATTCATTGAAATTTTATTTTCCATAGACTGAACACTTAAGGAATTGTAGTTCTTGGACATTGGTGTAGTTGAAATAGGAACCGAGAAGTTTGAAGTGTGTATTTAGCTTCATTCCTTGTGATGATAATTGAATTATTTACTAGAGAAATGGTAGCTTATATTTATGTTCTACTTTAAAGATTACAGAGTGTGTTCTTGTGCTTTTTCTTATTTATCCTTCTGATTAATAGTCTATATATTTTTGCAGATAATGAGCATGTTGAGGTAGGATATGGGGAAAAGTTCTTAGGGGGCCAAGAAAGTAAAAATGCTTCAAGATTTAGTGGTCATGAAGTTACAAAAGTAATAAGAAGGATTGCAACTGAATGTCTTCTTATGGAGGATAAGAGCATTTGGGAAGAAAATAATGGAGTTCCTCCTTGGAGTCTTAATTTATTTCCTTGGTAGAAGGATAGAAAAGACAACATTATAAGTGTTCTGCTAGATATCAGATCTTTCTCTTTTTATTTATAGGACTGTCACCAGATCTACAGTCTATGGAACAGATTCGGAGAATCATGAGACCCACTGATGTCCCCGATACAGGTAAGTATATACAGAAGTTTAGTTAATTGCTTTATGTGAAATGCTGACATGTTTGAACCTAATTATACTTAGTGAAAGTCATTCAGAAACTTAGTATCATCCCTGAAACCAGTTAACATTTGATAATTTTCTGTTTGGGGGATATTTTAATTGAAAGTTTCTGAGATATTAAAAATGTTTATTTTGGTGTTTGATTTTCTATTCAGCCTTCTGAAATATATTATAGTCCTTAGATCTTTTCCTAGGTTCAGACATTTCTCGAATTTAGGATCTGATTTGATTTTGTTCTTCACCATATTTTTTTTAATACTGTAGAGATTAGAAAAGCAGACTTAAAGTGGAAAAACAGAATCCAAAATGATCAGGACAATCCTAACGGAAAAAAATTACAGGAAAAGACTAGCCCTTCCTGCCTGTAAGATAAAAGTCTTACTTAAAAGTGTTAATGTGTTTGTGACTTAATGTTAAATAAATAAAATGACACAAGAGGCTGGTAGTATAATTGTAAGGAATGGATAAGCCATCAGGGAATGATAGCGAGAAACTAAACAGAGGTTCCAGCTACTATGCTTGAGTGTGTCACATACTATTTCATGTATGCAGAAATCATCAGAAAGTGCGCCTTAGGAAGCCAAGAAAGGTTATATTTGTCTGATTGCTTCAACAAAGAATGGTTAAAGTGTAAGAAGGCGGGATATATATATATATATATATATATGCCTAATTCTGTGCTTTCTTATTTTTTTTTCTGTTTTTTAAAGGTTTACTTTGTGATTTACTGTGGTCCGACCCAGATAAGGATGTACAAGGCTGGGGAGAAAATGATCGTGGTGTTTCTTTTACTTTTGGAGCTGATGTAGTCAGTAAATTTCTGAATCGTCATGATTTAGACTTGATTTGTCGAGCTCATCAGGTATGCAGTATTAAGACTCTTGGATATTTTGTTAATTTCACATGCTTTTGTTCATGGGTAGATAAATAGATAAGCCCCTATCTCCCCATGTATCTTAGTAACTGTTCTGTTGCTGTGAAGAGACACCATGACCAAGGCAATACATTAAAAAAAAAAAAGCATTCAATTTGGGCTCGCAGTTTTAGGGGACTAGAGTTCATGAATAACACGGCATGGAGTGTGATGGCTGGCAGGCACGGTGCTAGAGTAATAGCTAAGAGCTTCCATCTTGAGGCAACAACCAGTGAGGCAGAGAGCATGATGACTGGGAATGGCTTGGACTTTTGAAGCCTCAAAACCCCCAATGATACCTGTTCTTCAACCAGGCCACACCTCATACTTCTCAACAGTTCCATCTTCTGAGGACCAAGCATTCAAATATAGGAACTGATATCTAAGAAAGGTAATGTAGGGGTTGACGAGGTGGCTCAGTAATTAAGAGTACTGGCTGTTCTTCCAAAGAACCCACCCACATCCAATTCCCAGCACTCATATGACAGCTTCAAACTGTCTGAAATTCCAGTCCCAGGGAATCAGACACCTTCTGACCTCCAGTGGATGACACTAGGCATGCAAATGATGCACAGACATACATGCAGGCAGAACACCTATACACATAAAAATAGAATAATCCATTAGAAATAAAAGATAGGTTGTTTATGTAGGAAAAAGAGATAAGGAGGCCAGCATCTAGAACTCATAGTCTGTTACCCAAATGTGTGGGTATTGTTTTTTTGACAAAACAAACTGTGCTATGAGAAATTTTTGATTGTGTTTTTGTTTCAAGACGGGGTTTCTTTGTGTAACAGCCCTAGCTGTCCTGGAACTAGCTCTGTCCATAGACCAGGCTGGCTTTGAACTCACAGAGATCCATCTGCCTGCCTCTGCCTCCCAAGTGCTGGGATTAAAGATGTGTGCCACAACTGCCCGGTGCTATAAGAAATTTTTTGAGACAGCTGTAGAATGTGATTGTAAACTGTTTAATAATACATTGTTAATTATTTTAGCTGTGATCAAATCATTATTGATCCACTGTTCTCAGTAATGCATACTTACAGTGCTCATGATCTGTAAAACATAATTGGCTTGTAATACATTTTGGAAATATTTTTGTCTTAACTTTGTTTTTAAAGTATATATTTCATTTTCTTTGTGTGAATGTTTTGCTTGCATGTATGTGCTTGTACCACAAACATGCCTGGTGCCTAACAGATCAGAAAAGGACATGAAAACCCTGGAAGTGGCAATACGGATGTTTGTGAGCTGCCATGTTGGTGTTGGGGAACTGAATTTAAGTACACTGAAAGAGCAACAAGTGCTCCTAACCAATGAGCCATTGCCTCAGTCCCTTTGACCTCTTTTTACATTGCTGGTTTGGTTTTGTGGGTTTAAAAAAGGAAGTTATATGTCTGTGTGGGAGTATGTGCAAACAGGAAGATTCAGTTTGTTTTTTCTTACTATCTCCGGGTGTAAAACCAGGGCCCTGGGCACCTGAAAAAGTTGCTGTTTGGCCTTTGCTTCATTAATCCGCATTAGCAGAGATGATTAAAAATTACCTACTAATGAGGATTTTTATTTCTTTTGACAGGTGGTGGAAGATGGGTATGAATTTTTTGCTAAAAGACAATTGGTAACCTTATTTTCTGCCCCAAATTACTGTGGTGAGTTTGACAATGCTGGCGGTATGATGAGTGTGGATGAGACTTTGATGTGTTCCTTTCAGGTAAGACATGAAATATAAATGTCTTTCCTTCCTTCCATCCTTCCGTCCTTCCATTCTTTCTTTCTTGACAGGATCTTCCTATATAGCCCAGGCAGACCCTGACCTTACATTACAGTCTTCCTGCCTCTCCCTCCTGCTGAATATCAGGATAATAGCCATTTGCTGCCCTGTCTGGCTTGGTAGATTTTTAATGACTATAGACATTCATTAAAACTATTGTCAGAGTAATTTTTCTTTTTAAATAATCTCTGAGCAGAATGTGTTGAAAATCAGTTTAATTCAGAATTTGTTAACATTCAGGGCTAGAGATACAGTTGAGTGGTAAAATGCTTTCTTACCACATGCAAGGCCTTTGGTTCAATCTCCAAATACATCAGTGGAAGTGGATCTCCCTTCCCCTCCCCCCTCCAAAAAATAAAAAAGTGATTACCACTCACACTGATTAAAACTTTCTGGTTTGGGTCATAAACTTCCTAATGTTGGGTCTGTATAAGCAAATACATTTTTAGAAACGTTTAGACTGCACCTTTCTTCTTCCACGTGTTTAAATAGTTAATTCTTTTGTGACATACAGATAGTGCGTAACTACTTAAAGAATAGGAAGGGCAAGCTGGGAAGATGGCTCAGTGAGAAAAGTACTTGCCATTTAGCATGAGTGCCTGAGTTTGGACTCTGTGGAGAACAGTGTGGGCCTTTAGTTTCACTGTGAGGAAACTGAACTTTCCGTACATGTTCAATCCAGAAATCTTTTCTTGTGAATAGTCTCACTTTAGTATTAGCTGGGTTCCTGATGTGTGTAGAACTGACACAGTGTAGCAAGTTAGCTAGGGCTCCATTGCTGTGAAGAGACATCATGACCATGGCAGCTTTTAAAAATGAAAACATTTGCCAGGTAGCGCATGCCTTTCGGGAGGCAGATTCAGGCAGATCTTTGTGAGTTCAAGGCCAGCCTGCTCTACAAAAGCTAGTTCCAGGACAGGCTCAAAGCTACAGAGAAACCCTCTCTCGGAAGAAAAAAAAAGCATTTAATTGGGTAACTTGCTTACAGTTTCAAGAGGGTCAGTCTATTATCATCATGGAAGCATGCAGGCAGACATGGTGTTGGAGTAATAGCTGAGAGAGTCCTAAATTTTGCAGGTATCAGGAAATTGACAGACACACTGGGAGGTATCCTGAGAGTGAGTGTCTCAAAACCCATCCCACTGCGACACACTTCCTCTAACAAAGCCACATCTCGTAATAGTGTCGCTCCATATCAGATTGTGGGGGCCAGTTACATTCAAACTACCACAGTTTCTATAGCTCCTTCCCTTTGTTGTATTAGACCATATTTATCAACAACTGAATGCTAAATGCTTGGTGTCTTCATTACATTTTAAGAGTTCTAACCAAGTCTTGTCCCTTCAGCGATTGTTGGATTAATAGAGGAGTTGGATTAATGTATTTCTTTTATTGGGATACTCTAGCATGCAGAGTGGTTTTAAGAAACACTACATAAATCTTTTCCATATTTGGTCTTGTAAAATGATGGCATTTTCTATTTCTAACAGGTAATGCTCTATTTATGCTATTCCCTGTAGTGAGTGTAATGAAAATAACAGGTGTTTATGCAGGGCATGGTTGCATATGCCTTTAGTCCTAGTATTCAGAAAACAACCAGGCAGTTGTCTTTGAGTTTGAGGCCAGCCAGGGCAACATAGTAAGAACCTGTCTTTAAGAAACAAAATGTTTGCAAGGACACAGAACACTTTAAAACTTAATACGTTAATGGTGGAAATGCAGATTGCTGCAGCTGCCCTAGAAATACAGTTTGGCAATTCATTACAAGTTAGTTGTAGTGTTAACAGATGATTGAGCAAAATTAGGTCCACCCAAAGTCTTGTAGCATTGTTTATAATAACTAAAAGTGGAAACAATTCCAGAGCCCAGCTGCAGAATGGATAAACCCAGGGTGGGGTGGGATCAGAATTAAGGTAAGAATCTAGGGTTTTTTTCTCAGACCAGTGTTTTTTTTTTCTCTAATGAGGTAAACTAATAGTGAAAATTTTAGCCTAAATTTATGGGGTTGGCAGTTGCTGAGGCTGTGTACCCAAGCTTTTGTTGCTAAAATATAACTAGTAAGTGTTCCTAAGAGCCGTGCTGGAAGCTGAATCCAGGCACTTCATGCTAAGCACTTACTGAGCTGCTCTGCCTAACTTACCCATTCCTTAAGTCTAAGAAATGTTTGTGGAATGTTGCTGAACTATTTCTATATTTTCATTGAACTTTAACAATTGATGTCATTTATTAAAAGAATAATATTGTTAATAAATTATTTTTTCCAAGATACTGAAACCATCTGAAAAGAAAGCTAAGTACCAGTATGGTGGATTGAATTCTGGACGTCCTGTCACTCCACCTCGAACAGCTAATCCACCGAAGAAAAGGTGAAGAAAGGAATTCTGTAAAGAAACCATCAGATTTGTTAAGGACATACTTCATAATATATAAGTGTGCACTGTAAAACCATCCAGCCATTTGACACCCTTTATGATGTCACACCTTTAACTTAAGGAGACGGGTAAAGGATCTTAAATTTTTTTCTAATAGAAAGATGTGCTACACTGTATTGTAATAAGTATACTCTGTTATAATATTCAACAAAGTTAAATCCAAATTCAGAAGTATCCATAAAGTTATATCTTCTGGTATCACAATTTTTAAAGTTGAAAAGCATCCCACTTAACTAGATGTGGTAGTTACCCAGATGAAAGCATGGTGTTCCACCTGTGTCACATGGTTTTAGTGTTGCTTGGTTGTTTAATTATTTTGGGCTTGTTTTGTTTTGTTTGTTTTTGCTAGAATAATGGCAACTACTTTTCCTGTTTTTCCCTAAACATTTTAAAAAATGGAATATGGGAAGAGATTTAAAGACATTCACCAACTATTATTTTCCTTCACTTATCTACTTATGTAGCTGTTTGATCTTACTAAGAAAACTTATGCCTCATAATAGTAAAAAGGAATTTTAGAGGTTGATAGGTTTTAAAAATATATAAACTATATGATCCAATGATTTTTATCAAACAGTTTGACTGGGCAGACGTTGCAGCTGATAATGAATATTTTGCTTTTTACAAAATTGCCACTGATTTGGATTTGTGCACTCTAATTTTTAATTTATGATGATCTATTGTGCAGTAGCATTTCATTTAAGATAAGGCTCATATAGTATTACCCAAAACTAGTTGGTAATGTGATTATGTGGTACCTTGGCTTTAGGTTTTAATTCGCACGAAACACCTTTTGGCATGCTTAACTTTCTGGTATTATCCTCACCTGCATTGGTTTTGTTTTTGGGGGTTTTTGTTGTTTGTTTTTGTTTGTTTGTTTTTAGATCCACAGAACATGAGAATCCTTTTTTGACAAGCCTTGGAAAGCTGGCGTTCTTCTTTCCCTCTCTATGTGAAGGATGTATTTAAATGAATGCTGGTCAGTGGGACATTTATCAGCTCTGAGTATCGGGGTGCTTCACTGTCTAATAATTGCCATGTGAATGTTGTTTTTGACTGTAAGGCTTTGTCACTGAAGATTTTTACTCCGTGTTTTCATAATCAAAGGTCATAATATGTATAGACATGCTTTGTAGTGAAGTATAGTAGCAATAATTTCTGTACATGATCAAGAGTTTATTGCAACATTTCTTTTCCTGTTCTCTTTTTTTAAGGGTTAGCATTAACAAATGTCAAGGAGTAGCAAAGTCAACACAGATTTTAGGAGGACTTAACAGGCACAGATCTGTGGTTCTTTGGAAGTGACACTATTGGATGTGTTTATAAAGTATTTTATTGAACATTGTCAAATTTGTAAGCTTCATAGGGATGGACGTAATATTTATATAATGCCCTTAAGTGTTACCATAGATGTGAAACCTTTTGTCTTTGAGAATGTTAAATTGAGAACTCTGTTAACATTTTATGGATTGGCGCATATTGTATTACTGCAAGAAACATTTGATTTTCAGCACAGTGCAAAAGTTCTTTAAAATGCATACATCTTTTTTTTCTAATTCCATTTTGTTTTGAAGCACATTTTAAATGTAGTTTTCTCATTTAGTAAAGTTGTCTAATTGATACAAAGTCTGAGTGATTATTCTGTGTTTTGTTTTACAGTGAGACATGTAAACACATTGACATGGCTGTAGCCATGCTCTATTAGGTCACACACACCTTTATCTAATGTAATGTGATAGCTTTACTGAAATATAAGTCAAACGGTTGCTAATAGGATTTTAGATGTCATCTCTCAGTAGTCAGTATTTAAGGTAGCTCAAGAAGATAGCTTTCATCTCAATGTTAATTAATCCACATTATTCAGTATCTTATAGACCGGATTTTTATGAAAACTTAGATTCAAATTAAAACTAAAGAAAAGTGAGCAAATTAGTATTGGTTGTTAAAGGATAGACATTTACTATGCTGAAAAATTATTCAGATCTCTTAAAACTACAGGTTCTCATAGACAAATAAATACTTGGTATATTATGTGCTCCTAAACAGTAATATCACAGCTGAACACATGTAACTATCACAGGTTATTATGCTAGTTTACTGGCAAAAATCACAAAGACAAAAAATAAAATACAGGCTGCTTTAAATCCTAGAATTTGTGATGCACCAGGAAGATCTATGAATTTGAAGCCTGGTCTACATATTAAGACCTGTCTGGGGGCGGGGAGTGGGAGGATTGCAGGGTCTGATCACTAGATGAAAAGTTACAAGCAATTGCAGAGGACCTGGGTTCGATTCTCAGTACTCACAAGATTACTCATAGCTGTCTGTAGTGA
>LOJH01025671.1:0-12383 GCA_001685095.1 Ellobius talpinus
AAGCCACTGGGGCCGCCGATGGCTTGCGCTCACAAGTCGTTCTTAGAACAGGAAAGCCGGCATACTTGACGACTCCTTCCTCTTCCAGCTCCCGCAGGTGCTGAGGGACCTCCTGCACTGTGGAGGGCGAGCTTCATTTGCACAGGGCTCAGAAAGTTGGGGAGGCAGGGGGTTGCTGTAGCATCCCTTAGTACCTTCAGAGTAGAGGTGGCAGGGTCTGTCTGTCAGGGGTTTTACTGGAGTGTGGCCTGACCCCCTCAGTGCTTTGACACTTCCCCGTGGAGAAGGGTCCTCTGGGGTGAATGTCCCCTGCCGCATACCTTAGATGGACCAAGAAAGATGTGTGTGCAGTGCTTCCTTAGGTACCAATTCATTGGGGTGGATGGAACCCACAGGGAGACTTGATGAGGATTGAGATACAGGAGGGTCTTGGGTTTGCGCTGACCACGATTAGCCCTGTGAGGTTAGATCTCCCCTTTAGAGTGTGAAGAGGAAGGTCCTGGGATGTAAATGGAGGGATTGAGCTAAGGTTCTTCCTCAAGTCAGTCACCTCTAAATCCCACCACACCCTATCCCTCAAAACTGAGTGCCTGTGTCACCCACAAGTGCACCCAGTTCTCAAAGCTGCGTGGGACCTGAAAGGAAAGCCAGTGTGTTACTCTGGTGTCAGATCCCCTCACCCGGAGTCTGGGGCTGATACCGATTTCTGATGATGGAATAGGGAAATATTGTGGTACTTTTATGTGACTCCTGTGACAAGAGACTGGTAAGAGGCAGAATGTGTGGCCTCAGAGCCTTTGTCTCCTCCCAGGGTCATACTGGACGCAGTTGACAACAGGTTTTTCAGCCAAGCCCCTGCCCTCGCTCCTTAGAATGGTCAACTATCTCATCAAAGACTCAGAGAACTCCCTGTGCTTCTCTCATCAGCAAGGACAGAAAGAAAGGTCAAGGTAGAAGCATACACAGGCTCCGAAAACCTGGCCATACCCCCCAAAGAATTGCTTTAGGGAGGGCTGTGGTTGAGCAGACATGGGCTAGCAATAATGCTGGATAGTACAGTTCTAGTATCCAGAGAGTATAGTGTCTGTTATTTGCTCTTGTGGCCTGGTTCATAGAGAAGATTGGCTTTCTTAGTACCTTGAGACAGGCTTTGTGGAAGGAGGTGAGGAGAAGCTTCAAATATCAAAATGAGCTATGCTAAGCTCTTGGACTGAAGTCACTCCATGCCCTTTATGCTCCAGAACCTCTTCATTGTTTTGGGTTTATAATGGGTACTGCAACCAGGGAGATCTTTGCCAGGACATTACCCCTGTTCCTTGCATTGTTTCGGAGTTGCCCCCAGTGCGTTTAGGGATATCATAGTGAAAATTTTCTAGGAAAGGGTGAAGCAGTGTGTTTATAGGTGTGAAAATCACACAATTTATAGTGGGTTTTTTGTTTGTTTGTTTTTAATTTTCATTTCTTGATTTTCCTAGGGCACTGAATGAAAGCACACATGCAAAATCAACCATAGAAGACTCTTAAAAAGTTTATATGGGTGACAAATAATCTCTTCCCCACGAAGCTTGCAGGTTTTCAATTTGACACCTGCAATAGCCAAGTGTAGTGGGTACTAGCTCAGTCCAAGATCATGAACTCTCATGTGAATTCACCTACAGCCAAGTACCTACTGCACATTCACAATCATGTGTGTGCAAACACACACACACACTACACACACACACACACACAAACAAGGACATACACTTAGTAATTATAGAAATATTGTTCTGCAAGTGTGTCCTTCTTTAGATTATTAGGAGCCAATTTACTTTAAAGCATATAATTGAACTATGACAGAGAACTATTTGATAGTCTTTAAAGTCATTTGAGTACTAGATTTCTTTAAGACATGGAAGGAGAACGAAGGAAGGTAGCAATGGTTCCTCATCCATTAGTTCAGTGTCTTACTAGATGTTTATATTATAATATTGTATCAAAAGCCCCAAATCTGTTGTGTATTTATACTGGTGTATTTTTGACAGGAGAAACAGATTTTCTTTTGTGTGTGTGTGGGGGGGTGGGGGTTAGTTTTTTTGTCAGTATGACACAAACTAGAATCATTTGGAAAAAGGGGACTCCATTTGAAAATTTGCTGAGTGGGCAGGTAGCATGTTCTGGGCTGCTGAAGAAAGCAGGCTAAGCAAGCTATGATGAACAAGCCTATAAGAAGCATTCCTCCATTCCATCTGGTCTAGCTCCTGTTTCTGCCTTTCTTCCCTGAGCTTCTGCCCTCAATGTCCTTCGTGATAGACTGTGTTTGAGTCATATAAGGCAATGATTCTTTACTCCCTGGATGCTCATATCATGGTGCTTTATCACCACAATAGAAAGCAAACTATATTGGTATGGAAAAACTTACTGAACAAAATATTGTCCCTTAGTTATCTGTACAGGAGATATTTGATCCTCCCTAGATTTGGTAGTAATCTTGAGAAAGAGATCAAGTGTAAACAAAAAATTATCAAATAAATCAGATTATAAAAATATAAAGAATGATAAAAGGGAATTGCTATTGTTGGTAAAAGAGAGTAGTAGGGGCAAAGGGGAGGAAGAGGGGGAGAGAAGGGAACTTTTTCTAAATAGTGTTATTAAGAATGGATTCAGGAAGAAAAGAGAGAAATTAGGCAGACTAGGCTGGACAAGGAGAAGCTGAAGCAAGGGCTAGAGTTCTGAAACCACCCAGCCTGGAACATAGAACGAAGTATAAAGGAGTAGGACTGGGGAGACGGCTCAGTCTGTAAAGCAGTTCTCATGTAATCAAGGGGAACTGAGTTCTGACCACATCACAAATGGAAACAGCTGCACATTGCAGCGCGGGTCTGTTGTGCTAGCACACTATATGTAGAGACACAGCAGCCAGTGAGTCTTAGCAAATTGGCCCCATGATCAGTGAAAGAACCTGTCTCAAAACAACAACCAAAAGAGAAGGTGGAAACTTGTGGAATCATACCCCTGAAATAATTTCTGGCTTCCATGTGTACATGGATATGTACTGACAGACAGGTGAACATATGCACACAGAGAGATTTACAAAAGTACATTGTGTAAAACACAAAGTTGAGTTTGACTTGGTGAAGGGAGATAGTTCTGCAAAAACCAAATAAAGAAAAATCCCCAAACAAAGACCATGGCATTTCCCACCATATTATCTATGAGTTAAACACTGTAGCTGAAGATGTAGCCAACAACGGGAGAGATTCACTTAACAAACACGGGGGCATGGATTCAAGTCATAGTTCACAAAAGGAGAAAACATATAATAGAAAATGGTGAGCGTACCCAACCTCATGGTTAGAGCCTGAATTACAAGTCGTCATGGTGTCCTCCCTGCCCCAGAGGATTATCAACTCAAGGTTTTGTGAGTGTTCCTCATCACCACCTAAATTGATCTTATCAGACATCCAGCAATCCGGGTGCCACAGAGTCCCAAAACTTTCACTCTTTTTTATCTCAAAGTAAATTAGTGTATCTCATAAGCCCATTCACTTCCCACTTCACTGTCAGGGTGATCTGCTTTCATTTGCCTGGGTCAGTTTCTCATCTCCCAACAGGTTGACAGTGTAAAAAATATTATCTCTGCACACTGTCTATGTCTCCAATCAGACAACATGCTTCTCTCTTATCAAGATGATGTGTCTACCAATACGGCCAAGCCATGCACACTGTGTACAGTAAAACAGCCAAGAAATGCATCCCTCACCTGTATAGACCGAAAATTCACATGTAACACAAGGTATCTATTTTCTACCCACCTGAGAAAGATTTCAGAGGCATTTCACGGCGCTTCAGTTATTTCATTTATGAAAAGCAAAGCAAGTTGAACAGAACTCAGGAATCTACGCAGAACTGAGTAGTAAACAACACCAATGGGAGTGGGTTCATGGATAAATGAGAGAAGATAAATTTGATTTAGAAGAATCAATGAAATGAACATGAAGGCGTTGCAGGGAGATAGAAAACGATAAGGTGCATTATATGTGGAAATTATCTTCTCAGGGAGATTCTCTCTCTTACATCTGCAATCTGTTCCTGCAAAAAGCATGCAGGAGTATAAACTTTATATAGAAGCTGAGCTTGGACATTGTGCTGTGGACAGTGTTTGAAAGTTGTGTTTATTTCCCTATCTCTGGTATTATTTTTGTTTACTCTGACTGTTGACAGAATTCATAGGCGTCAAAATTATACTATTAGGAAATAGGACATTCCATGTGTCCGTTTATATTTTTAAAATGTCACAAACCATTATACCTATTCATTTACTTGTCTAGAAAATTGCCTGTTTGGGTTTTTCTATTACCACAAAAGCGGGAAAATGTGCACTGTGTGTACAGACAGATAGCCCGAGACCTCTGGAAATAGGCAACCATGCTTCTGCCTTCCTGTCTCCATTTGTACCACTTGTTCTAATGATTGTGCCTTTAAAATAATTTCTGCATCCTTATTACTACAGTATTTTAGGTGTTTTATCGGGCTATTGGTATGCATGTAACAGCTGATCTACAGTGGTAGAGTCAGATCTTAACACTTTCATTTGTAAATGCTGTACTAGCTTAATGGTTCTTTTTTGAAATTAAGAAAAGGAAGACGCAGACTAATGGCACAAAGGTTCCCCAGTCATCACACATTCTTACTTTTTAAATTTCATTTGAAATGTATGGGGTCATATTCCTTCCTGGCTACTTCATGTTCCCTCTGGACAGATAATTTCTCACTTCTTTCTGAAACTATGCAATAATAGCCCACAATTTGTTACTTGCCAGAATAATATTTTCGTAACTCTAAGGGGATATATTCTTCTTCTTCACGAAGTCATACTCGGCAAATATAATGATGGACATAAAAGGAAATGCGACAAATCTGCAGCTTGTTGACAAAACAGTCAATGACACAATTTCAAGAACATTCTCTGAGCAAAGAGAAAGGAAAATGCAATCCTACAGTGGCAGAGGAAGTTACTTGATGTGGCAAGTGTCATGATGTGACGTGTCGATTGTCCAAATATTGAACAGAGCACTCAGAAATCATTTTGTTGTCCACGCATAGTTTTGAAAAAGTTGACGAGTACACAAAGCTTATCATGTGAAGGTCTGTTATCACACACTGGATAGCAGCACATCCTTCATCTCAGGCAACAACCCCCATACAAATACAGGTTTGACTGACATGTGGTGTTGATCAAATGCATCTTTGAAATGAAACAAAATTATTAATTGTGTTAGAAAGCAATGTTGAGAATCACTTGTTTCTTCTACCAATAAAGTTGCATTTTCATTAATTTTCAATTTAGATGATCAACTTTACTGGTTAAGGACTAAGTATTAGCATGCTACAGAGATTAAATTTGACAGTATCTGTCATTGACGGCATTTCTGGTCTTTACTTGAGCTTCTTAGCTGGATGCTGTAAAAAGCCTCTTCAGGCTGTACTATATTATCTCAATTCATTGAAGCTTGAACACAGCATCCTGCCCTAACTTCTCGAAATCAAGCAAAAATGCATACATACATGAGAAAGAATATTGAAAGAAGGATAATAGAAGAGTCATAATCAATAATCAAAATTCTGCCAACAATTGAATAATGGATCTCTGTCTTTTCACTGTTTATTCCCAACTTCTTTATTTCCATAGAAATCATCTTCCAACTCTCCAGTATAATAGGCGTCTTTAACACACTGATTGCTAGCTCAAGATTTTATGGGAGTTAGTGTTTTAAGACTCTGGACTATTTTGTTCCTTAGGAAACATTTGTTAATGTTTGAAAATTTTTTCTTTTATGGATGGTAGAGTATGATGCTACTGGGATCCGGAAGAGAGAGCGCAAGGATTCTAATAAATATCCTGTGATGCACGAGGAAGTGATTCAGAGAAAATGATAATCTAGTCCAAAATGTTAACGTCGGGAACCTGGGGAAAAGTGTTTCCTGCACATAAGTCACTACACACCTTGGCAACAAAATGTCTATTTGCTTATCTCAAGCCAAATTTTGTCCCATTTCTCTATAGAATGATTCAATGGGTAGTCCTATATTTCTGAAAAAAAAACTTGTGGCTACAGTATTAATTCATTAATTTTTAAGTACTACATGTTTCTAGGAAGATGTATCTTTCTAATTTAATCATATACTCAATTCAAGGTTCAAGATCACTTAAATACATGAGGTGGAAACAGTTGCACAAAGATAATTTAATTAGGTTATAAATGTTTCAGTAAAATGTGTTAATTCCTTATATCCACACACTGAATTAGGCTCTGCAATGGATCCCTTCCAAGAAAGAAAGCTTGTCTGAGTCAAGCTCAGAAATGTAGAAATTGTAGAAATTGATGTAAAATCAAACATCCTGATGTGCACTGGTTGGAAGCTGTAAGAGGACAGACTCCCATCACCACATCGCTATAACCCAGAGCACCAGGCCACCTTCATCAGATGATTGCATCTCAACTGTTGTGAGAACACTTTATAGATGAAGAAATGCATCTGGGAGTGAGGAAAAGTTGATTGACTATCCAGAGGACTCACATTTCTGTGAACTGAAACAAGGGGAAAAAAAGGAAGACGTGCTTTCTTTCCTTCACCACCGTAGTCCAGCTTCTACAACAGCTCCTTGGAAAGTAGAAAGACTCAGTGCACATTTGGTGAGGATGTGGAATGAATGAAGGAAGTTGGAAGTTTAATTGCTAGAGGGACAGAAAACAGAACTTCTGCTTATATATTTTGCTGCCTTTTTGTTTATAGTCAGAATCAAACCAAAATTAAAATTACATCTTACATGTCTTTGGAAGGAATTTCAGTTCTTCTAGCTTGTACTGATGGTTAGCAGTATTGTATTACTAAATGGTGTGATACATTTTTAGTATACTCATTACTTTACCATACACTAAGTAATACATAGGATAATGCCATATATGCTGATATGTAGGTAATCAAGTTTGTACAGAATCAATCATTCTTGTGTTGCTCTCTTTCACAGTATTTCCATAAGAATCCATCTGTTTGGACTACTGAACAACTATCATGAAATTGTAAACAGTGTCGATTTGTTACTCACTGCTCAGTAGACTTGAAAGGCTGATATCAAGAGAGCAGGAGATTCCTTGTCATGTCACCCACTTTCTAGAAGATTGATGTTTTCTCCAAGCTGGGCCCTTTCATGATAGAAAGAGCAAGAGAGCTCTCTGAGGTCTCTTTCTTCAGCACTAATCTCTTCCTTAGAAGATCTGGCTTTACAACATTGTTACATTTTCCAGTAAATGTTATACCTGCTAATTAGTACATCAATTGGGTGATTTGATTTCGACCCATGACACTTTGTATAACAACCTTTCATATAATACCATTAAGAAAAACAGAATTGATGGACACACTGGGACCACTCCTTTGCCTACTCTCATTCTTCAGTCTTATCCTACTACCTCACTGCTTGTTTACGATTCTCAGCTCTGTTATTGACTTTATCTCTTTGTTGTATGTGTCTCCTTTCTGTGTGTAATTTACTCATTTCTGTCTTTAGTCTTTATCATATCCATTTCTCAGCACTTTACTAATATTTCTGGTGCTTCACAAGAACCTACTTCCTCTTTCTGTTACCACTAACCCATGCCAGAGTCTCTTTAGTAAAATCCCTCCCAGGCTCTCATAAGAGATTTTTATTAAGTATCTTCATAATTCCATTCACTAATATAGTCAGCAATACAAGATTTCTAGAATATGAACATATCAATGCACATATGTTAGTTTCAGTATTTATAACAAAAGGAAAACATTCTATAATGAATCTCAGATTAGTTTAGCTCATCGAGCTAAAGCGCCAGCATCTTAGACATATGAGAGTCTATTTTAAATAGCCCTGAAGTGGAGCGATTACATTTAAGGATCAAGTACTGAAAAATCAGTACAATTTCTGTAGAGGAGGGAAGGGATATATTGTAGAGAGGAACCAAGATTGTGACAGCTTCGTTGGAGCCTGCTACTCAAACACACTTTATAGCTGCCCTTGCTAAACAAATAATTATTCTTAATGCACCTTGAAATTAGCACATGTAAATAATAAAGGGTAGTAACAAAATATAACTACAAAATTTATTGATCATATAAAAATAAATATCTGTATTCAGAAAATTTGACTTCTCAGGATATTTTCTACAAATAACAAATAGTTTGAAGAAAGAATCACAGAAACAACAAAGCAAAAGTAATCTTATAAAATGTGAAAGGACCAAAGCTTTATCTATTTCAATACTTGTGAAAAGCTATTTGTGTTTTAACAAACAACTGCAAAAACTCTAAATAAATTATAAGTAATTACCAGTATATCATTCAATGACTATTAATTATTTATATAATAATCAATATATACTTTGATATGACATTTGGTGAACCCTTAATGCATTATTACATGTGTTGAATATATTTACCAATTTTATATGTAACAACACATTTAATTTCTCCTAAGTTGTATCATATTTGTAAAATATAAAATTCATACTGGAATATTTATATGCATTAAAAGGACAGTAATTGTCTCTGCCCTAACAAATCAAAGAGTCTCTTGAGCAACTTGAGAGCAAAAAGTTTCTTAGAACAAACTTCTTAAAGATTCTTGAGAAAGAGTCTGAAAACAGCACCCATTTCTACTTCTCAGGTCTGAACGTTTGTAGGCAAATCTCCTTGCAACATTTTGAGGAATTTTCTGAAGAGCCAAATTACTGATCTTCACCAACATGAGCCATTATCCCAACAGAATGCTTCCCTGTGAAACCTGCAAACACAATTACAAAGGCACTAGCATAAGTTATACTAAAATGTGCCGCTGTATTTTGAATTTTTTTTCCAGTGGAAAAGGAATCTTGATGGTAGTCATCAAATGTAGTGCTGGTCCCTTTTAATTTAAACATTTCCGAAATCGCTTGCCATTTAAGGTAAATGTGGTGGGTGTGATAATAAACCGGCGGAAACAACCTGGCCTTTTAGCTCCTTTGTGCTGGCAGATGACCACTGTGTTTGCAGAAGCTGTCAGTGTTTCTGTTGATTTGATTTACCTGTTTAATTTAGGTTGCAATTAGGCCCAGTAGGTGGCAATGAGACTAGTTTTGTGTTCTGACAGCACCTGGTATATAGCTGAGATTTCACTAAGTGTTGAATAATAGTCTACAGAAATCAATTTAATAATTCCAAAGGGCCACTGTGTGGGGAAATTAATTATTAGCTGTGCAAATTATTGGGAAATATCCCAGCTTAACAAAGGCCTGCTACATGTGGTGTGGGTCTATCCTACTGGAATATTCCTTGGGTCTCCTGCCTGCATTTTTTATTGTTGTTGTTGTTGTTTGTTTGTGGGTTCTTTTTGCTTTGTTTTATAGTAGGGGAACAGAATAATGAAGTCCAAAACGGCTAAAGTGCAAATCAGATCGGGAAATGGCCTGGTCTCCATGCAATATTGTTTCAGTTTGTTCTTTGGAAGGTTGGCATGGGTGATTACAAAACAGATGCAGCCCTCCAGGCAGTCCATGTGTCATGCAGTCACCCCTGAAACTGCACAGGCAATATAAGTACATAAAGGGCAAGCCCTGGGATCAGGCAATTATGCAACTGTTAGACTTTCCAGTAGAACTGATAAGCTTTAAGCTTCAAACTGTAGCACAGAATTGTCAAGTGACATCTGTGAGTCGCGTATTGATTGAGTGCCCCATTTTTCAATGTGTGGTGCTCTCCAAAGCCTAAAGTGATAAGATGTAGTTTCATTTTATAAGTATAAACAGAAAACATTGTTTTCGAAACTTCACTATGTGTGTAAGATGTGACTATGTATTATGTATGTTTGTGTATGGGCTGCTTTATGTACGGGAATGCGGGCACACTTGGTCCATAGTGCATATGTGAAAGTCAGAGAGCAAACTCCTGTGTATGCTCTCACCTTCTACCTTTTTGAGATAATGAGATAGGATTCTCTCTCTCTCCCTGTCTCCCACTCTTTGCCTCCCCCTCCCTTTCCCTCTCCTTCTTCCCCTCCTCTCTTTCCCTCCTTCTTCTCCTGCAGTGCATATCTCAGGCTAGCTAGTACAGAAGCTTGAAGGAACCCTTTGTATCTGCTTCCCATGTTCTTTTGGGAGAAATGAGATTAAAGATATTGCTGGTACTTGCCCTTTTTTGTATGAGTTCTGAGAAACAAAATTCATGTTTTCAGGTGTGTTTGGAAAGCACTGTTACCCACTACACTGTCTTGTTCGTCCCTAAAACATTTACTATAATGATCTTAAAAATGAACCTCTATCATTATTCATAATTATATTTAATTATATATTATATCTGATTCTAAAATATAAATTAATGCAAATGGTGTTGCTAGCCACTGTATAACTTTAAATTATTTTTACATAAAACTTGGTACTTTAGTATAATTTTTATTCACATTTTCATTTTGACCTTCCTATTTTAGGCACCTGTTTGAAGAAGTTTCTCTGGTGTATTTTTCCCAGAGGTGTTTTGATCTCTCCCTTTACAGTTTAAATTGTCCTGTTTCTCAAAAAAATTTTATTTCAACACATAAAATAAAATAAGTGATAATAGAATCAGAATATATAGTAACAAAAGAATTTTCCAGGTTCTTAAAATGAGGAGTTCAGTATATAACACTTGAATCAATACTGTAATATAAGGAAGTTCATCATGTGACTTTTCCTGTGAAGGTAGAGATTGATGTTTCTATCCTTTCACTCTAGATAGATAAGGTAACACCATGCCAAAAAGAATTATAACCCAGTGTAGCTAAGCAATGAGTTTATTGATATTGTACACACAAGCATAGGTTATGCAAAGAAGCCATCACTAAAGAGTCCTACTTACAGCATGGATTACTATGAAAGCTCGTCCACTGAAAAGCCCCTGTGGCTGATACTGTGGCTGCTTGAAGACTCTCCACAAAGTCAAGTATCAAACCCCTGAATAAGTTCAGGGAGAAGAGGGATGCATGGCCTAGTTCATGCCTCCCCTTCATGGGGGAATATTAACATACCCCACAGACCAAGGGTCTTGTTTGGGTAGTCACACTTGATTGGACTCAAGATGACAGTGGTATATTTAACCCCGAGAAAAATTGTCAGGCCTCATTCAAGCATCTTTTTTTAAAATTGAAATGAGGTAAATGAAATTATTTAAAAATCCTAACTTTTGGAAAGTCCATGCTTTGGGGAAGTAGGAAGATTTGATTCTGGTCCCCAGTGTCCCCATTAAAATCTCGCAATAAGTACACATCTCTATTCTCAGGGCTTCAGTTGATACAGGAGGGTCTCTGTAGCTCAAAAAACCAGCCGAACCTATGAACTTCAGAGTCCATGGGAGAGTGCATCTCAAAGGATAAAGGTGAGCAGTAAGCAAGGAAAGATGCCTGAAATCAATCTTTGAACTCTACCCGAAGACACAAATACACGAACCCATGCAAAGAATCACATAATACACATACACAGGACACACACAAAGCATACACATAACATATATACAAAAGCATATAACACATACACAATTCCTAGTAACATTTACATAGCATTTGTTATATATCACAGGATCTCTTAGCAAGTTGTGTTGGATTCTAGATTATAGGTAACACTTTGGAATAAATAGCTAAATATAATTTTATCATTTGTAATAAAATAGAAATATAACCTTTTAATAGTGCCTACTTAGAAGTAAAATGAATTATGTTTCGACATATTTATTTTCTTTTTTCTACTGGAAATATATTTTTCTTATATCCTCTTTTATTGAGAATGAAATGCAAATATGCAGATAACTATACTTTACATCCTGTTCTAAATATCAACACATTTGAATTCTATACACCACCTTCAAATTTGGCATGTTAATACATGAATAATTCCAGAGGGTTTTTTTTAATTTTACACACTTCAATATACTTTGTATTGTACTTTTTGAACTTACATGACAGAGTTTCTTCAGACAGGGTTTCTCTGTAGTTTTGGAGCTTGCCCTGGAACTAGCTCTCGTGGACCAGGCTGCTCTCAAACTCAAAGAGATCTGCCTGCCTTTGCCTTCCGTGTGCTGGAATTGAAGGCACGCGCCAACACTGCCCGGCTCTACTAGGATTCTTAAGTATAACTTTAAAGGATTTAAACTTTTATAGTCAGAAATTAGCTGTTTTTGGCAGTTGCAATTCCAAAATTTATGCTTTGGAAATTTCAAAGTTTACACTTGAAATGCATGGAAATTTTTACCTGACAGAACAGACAGATACACAGAAAACATCGTGTGTTTTACATTACTGATGAGTGTTGTTTCAGGAAAATAAGGAAAAGTACATGCTTCTGCCAATATCTAGATAGGCTACA
>LOJH01025672.1:0-14492 GCA_001685095.1 Ellobius talpinus
AAGGGAGGGGGAGGGGGAGGGGAGGATGGGGAGGGAATTGTGAGGAGGGGAGGATGTGGAAATTTTTTAATAATAATAAAAAAGTAACAAAAAATATAAAAAATCAAAGACCTCAATAGTGTGTGTGTGCATGCACACACGTGCATGTGTGTGTATGTGTGCACGTGTGTGTGCATGAATGTGTGTGCACACATGCATGCATGTGTGTGTATGAAACAATAATTACTAAAGAAGGGGTCATGAATTTGAGAGGTGATGGGGACACAAGAACACAAGAGGAGCTGACATAGGGAGAGGGGTAGAAATTATCTGCATACAGCCCTCATTTATAAACATTCTAAAGAATAAAAATTTTTTTGAGATCCATTCACAAATTCTGTCTTACCATTTCTTTCCTTCTTTTATTCGTTTCTTTGTTTATTTTGGCTATATGCAAAACTTTGAGAATACCATGAATTGGTTCGGATTTGAATTGGCAGCACAAGCTCTGGGCTTCTACTTTGTCATTAAAGATGGGAACAAACCTTTAAGCTCATAAAGGCAGCAGCATGGAGGGACAGTGGCAGTGCCTGGGGTGTGTGTGGGCAGCTCTGGTGCGCTTTTCGGTTCTCCATTGGTTGTGGTTCCCAGACCTACCCTCAGAGAGCATACAGAATCCACACTCAGTACTTGGCACGAAACATGCTTAGGAAATGATTTCTGTGGTCTAACTTCCTGAATTGACCCATACAGATCCAGTTCCCTCACGACTGACAGAAGGTCACCTATCAGGTTATAGTTTTCCAATATCCCTAGCCATTTTCTTTCTGGCGGGGCATCAGTTGACATCGTAGCTTATGTCATGGATGCAGATTTTATATTCATTGTTTGTTTCCACAAATGAGTATCAGAAGCAATGATGGGCCCTTATCCTCTGAGGGAGGTGAAAGGGTTGATATGAGTAAGATGTGATCAATAACTGAACCCATCACCTATTGCAGACCTTTGGGGCTTGGTCTCCTGGCTTGTGAATTCCCCAAACAACCGGGAAGATATAGTCTAATGGAACAGCACAAATCTTCCTATGGTCAACCACGCCAGAGTGGGGAGTGTCTGTGGGTGTTTGTGTGTATATGTGTGTGTGGTGTGCATCTGTAGTATTAACATGAGTGAGTCTTTTTGTTTGGGGGACATGCAGTCTTTTGTTGAGTTGGGAGAGAATTAGAAATATCCTAGGAATGAGGGTGCAGTCATTAGACTGAATTCACATCTTGTCAGGCCCCTGGATCAAGTCTGAGAGTCCAGCCAAAAAATAAAACCTAGCTGAGGGAGCTGAGACATCTATCCAAGGCAGAGATGTTTGGCTGCTCCCTCTGTGGGCCTCTGGGAGATCTTATCAGGGGCTAGCCTCTCTTGTGCTCACAGGAGAAGTGAGAAATGAGAAATGGAAAGGCAGGGTATATTCAGACTTGGGACACAGCCAACCCTGGTAATTTAGAAACCCAAACTCTACTCTTTGTGGGGCTATTAGCTCTCAATATTATGGAGGAAGCTTTTCTATCCAGACAAATGAGAAATGAACACTCCCTCCTAATGGCAGGTAATAAGTCAACACGATTCTCTGCAGATCTACAGGCCAGCCCCCTGCCAATCTTGCAGAGAAAGTGGCTGGTAGAAGGATGTTTTATCTCTCTGCCTCCTTCTCTAGCACGTGTTAATAAAAGTTCTATATAAAAGTGAGTGATGAAGGAGGTTAATACTTTTATTTCCCACACATGCCAAAACCCATCTTTTCATCTTGAATTATCCAGTTAGAGTGTCTACACCTAACCACCTGAGTTAATTAACCTCATCATTGTCGAATAACCAATCCATCCACAGGGTCTATACCAGACTTCTGCCTCTTGCTAAGAAAGTCATCTATACAAACAAATGCAAGGCACTGGCCGCCTGCGAGTTGAATAGTTCAAATAGGCTCTTTCCTGACTTGTTTTAATCTGAGTCTTTCTTTGTGTCCCAGGATGGCTTCAAATTTGCAATTCTCCTGCCTTAGCTTTTCTAGTAGTGGATTTGCTTTGGTGTGCTCCACTGCATTCTTTTCTCTTTCCTGAAATGTTTTTCAATATCCATCATACAGACACAGACACACATACACACACACACACAGAGAGAGAGAGAGAGAGAGAGAGAGAGAGATGAGCACAAGAGCACACACATACACAAAGAATCTGAGTCACATTTGTCTGACAATCAAACCCCTAATCACAGTAATCTGAGGCCAAGATCACGGTGGTGAGTTTGGTGGCAACTTCTCTGAATCTGAAATGTCTTTTCCCAAGAAGATGGGATGAGGTAAATATGGCTTCTTCTTATGGATTTGGAGGCTTCCATTCTACTGCCTGTGTTTTAGATATGTGTTTCTAAGCCCTTACTGAATGGCCTACTTCCTAATGGATCCTAGTATTGGGTCCCAAGATGAGCTGAGGCCGAGTAGCCATGATGTGAACCCAAAGGTGCACCTCTGCTCAGGCCTGGGAAATGTGCGTGTGCCTTAGAGCTTGCCAGGAGCTAGGCATATCAGTGGTAAGCTGTGTACCTGCTAGACCTCAGTCAGACACAACTGACTTCACCAGGATGCTGTTGAGAGGGGCACCTAACAAGCACCACATTCCACAGCACCAGGGCCAGAGGAGGCCTCCAAGCATAGACCCCCATCCTTCTCTGGGCGCATGTGAATTGCAAGTCATCAGAACTTGCGTGGGTTACAGGAAACCCAATACAGCTGAAGAGCAACTGCATCTTGCCATGTATATTCCTCTCTATCAGGTGTTTCTCATGGGCATTTCAGGCCTTGAACTTGGCACGTTAGAAACCTTCACTTTTCAGAATAGATGAAGGGACTCCGGGGATCAGGGTATCTCCCCCTGGCCTCAGCCTGTGAGTCAGAGTTTCACATCTGTGTAAGTAACCTTTCAAGGATGACTTCAATGGGGAAACAGTTTATGTTGGCTCGTGGTTCCTTATTTTCAGCCCAGGGGTAGCTGGATCCATTTGGATCTAAGACAAGGCAGAGCATCATGGTGGAGAGGGAGTAAGGAGGGAAGCAGAGGCTCATCTGGTAGCATCCAGGAAGCAGAGGGCAGGGATGGGCAGAACTTGCTTCAAGGGCAGCCCTCAGTGACCCATTTCCTCCCACCAACCCTTGCCTCCACTCAGTCATGAACTCATCAGTGAATTCATCCACAGCCGAAGCTAATACCCTTATGAGCCAGTTATCATTTGGTAATAGTGCAGCATAATTCTTTGATACATGAGTCTTTTCAGTAGATTATTTGGATTCAAACAATATACACAGTACCAGATGGATTTAGCAGAGAACACTCTACCTGTCCCTGAAGCCCCAGACATGGTGAATGATATATTCTGGCCTATTAGCCACAACCAAGCTAAGCTGTTTGAAATATCTCTACTAGGCAAGTAGATAGAAAGTGAGAAATAGGATTACCCAAACTACAGGCTTGAACTTCCTTCTGTTTGTGGTGATGCTAAAATGAATATCCCATTAGTTCTGGGATCTGGCTCCATGACTCAGTAGTAACTGAGACACTTTTTATACAGTAAAACGCAAAGGAGCCTGGGAAAGTCTGAACCATTGATGGAGACACACATGGGCACGTGTGAGTCCGTTCTCATTACTACTTTCCCACCTGGGCTGAAGAGGATAACGGAGGCGTAAAGAAAAGAATTCTATAGGATGGTGAACTGTTCCATTTTATCATGCAGCCTGTGGCATGGAGGCAGCAGAGGAAACTGATGGGCCTGGCCCCAGAGAGAGACACGATTGGGTGAAGAAGCACACACAGCACTGTCCATATAGTGGGATGAAGTTGAAGAAGAGGTCTGCAGAGCCAGAGCCCTTTCCCCACAGAAAGTTACTGAGAAGGCTAGGGTGGCCTCACAGGAGAGAGATCAAGTATATATGGGGGACACGATGGTCTGGACTTGTGAGACTCAAGAAAATCACACTCGCCACAGACACCCAAACATTATACAGCTTGAGGTTTGGAGTCTCCATAATGAGTTAGAGACTAATGTCACACAATCTCCCCTTGGTCCTCTTATAAACCACACATTATATCCTTGGGCAGACTGACCTGAGCAAGACCCACCAAATATGAACTGTGAAGGCAAATGAAGCCTTTAAGATGATATGATGCGAGGCCTGGAGAGCTTTCAGGCATGACTTAGGAAAGAAATAAAAGCAAAGATATATATGCAGAGAGACAAATAAATAGATAAACACTTTGCCTTCTGGATGTTATGAGAATTAAGCATAGCAAGGTGGGACAAACCACTTGAAGAATATATGTGCTTTATTATAAGAATCATGCATGCTGACAATTATGATTGTTGTCATGAATCAGGTTTTAGGGGTAGAACTCCAGGTATTGGACAGGTATTGAAAGGTAAGTGCCTTATTCATGAACCACATGCCAAAACCCTTACTGGTGAATTCCAGGCACGTGTTCTCCCACTGAGCCACGTTCCCAGTCTCTCCTTGGTAGATTCCAAGTGACTGCTCAATCTCTGAACCACACTGGGAGATTCTAGCCAAGGGTTTTACTGCTGAGCCACTTCCTCAACCTCTGTTTTTAATTATGTAAAAATACCGTAAGATGAGAGACAAGTCATGTCAAAGACAAGTCATGCCAAAGCAGATTTATACACACTCACAGGACTACCAAAAATCTCTCTGAACTAATTAAGCTCATGCAACTGAGGGCTGGGTGTGCAGATCGGTGGTCGAGCATTTGACTAACCTGAACGTGCCCTGGGTTGAATCCCCACTACTGGGTGGGGGGAGATTACGTTATCTTAACTGCTTAGAAAATCAAGTGTGTGAGTCTAGCCAGCTATGGTTGCCGTGACCAATACTTGTCCCGATTTGACACGACCTGAAACACCTATAACAGCTGCAGGAAAGAAAGATCATACATCATGAAATGACTTTGAGGAATAACTATTGAAAATATCTTAATAGCTGAAGAATCTTTACTGCTTTGTAAATTTGTTCCAAGGGGTAATTATTTTTGAGTTTCAATGATCTAGTCAATCTGCTTGCCGTTGACTTACAAATATATAGCATTTGTTGATACATTTAGGTTTTTCTTAGTCTGATGTATATCCCCTTTGGTATTCTTCTTCATATAAAATCCTCTTCCCTTCCATTATTCCATGAGAAAACCTAGCAGAAGTTGTAAAGAATTTTTCAGTCTCCCCTCATCCCACGTTTCTGCCTACAGAACTGAGGCCCTGAAAGGGAAAGTTGGGACAAGGAAACATGATAAGTGTGTAAAGAAGGCTCCAAGTTGTGGGACTTCTCCTCTGGTTTCCTGAGGTTAATCTGGTCAAGCTTGCCCCACGGGTGACTTTTCTCCTCTGTAAGTGCTACGACAAGCTTTGTCATTGCCTTCGTAAGCAAGAAGTGCTCAGTATCACCATGGGCTGTGTGCTAAGGGGTCATGGGAAACTACTTTCACTAAGCAGCTTCTTGGCTAGGCTTTGGATCCGGGGCTAGACCCCTTGCCCATTCCCTCCTTAGCAAGAGGCACTTCCTATACCCAGAATAGCTGGAGTCCAGAGAGCAAGCAGGGGACAGGGTGATGGCACAGGCCAGGTGTGACCTGGACACGCTGACAACACAGCCTGCCCTGAAAATCCAGGCTGGCTTCCATCTCCTCCATGCCTTCTCTTCTGCTCCAGAAGAGTCTCCTTGGCTCCTGCACCGTGGCTCCTGCAGAGCCTCTCCAAATTGCCTCTGTCCAGGTCCTCCTCAATATTTCTGGAAGTGTGTGCCACTGCTTTGTCATATGGAGATGGATAGAGGCAGGGGAAGTGGGCGAACGGGGCCTGGGTCTTAATGTCTCTTTTCTTTTCTTGTTGGGGAATTAATATCTCTTTGCCTTTCTTGGTGGTGAAGTGGCTGCTTCAGGGTATTGAAAATATCCCAGACCCCACTCCCTGTGAAGCCTGGGGCATGTTTATCACAGTGCCAATAAAAGCGGCACGATTTATGGTTCTGCTTTTTAATTCATTCAATTCTCTCTTCATTGTGAGGTTAATGCTGTTGATCTATTTTCTCTTGAAACAAATAAAAACAATATGTGCTGACACTGGCTTGGACTTTTGACATGGACCAGAGAGGTCAGCATTTAATTTTATATTTATAGACTACACAGACAATATTATCTGTATTAGAGACTGCTCACTCAATCCTTGTCATTTTACAACCTGGGTCAGAAGCTCCCAGCTCCAGACTGGTACTTCCTTCTGTTTCCTTCCTTTTCTCAATCTCTTTCCATGTTTTTCTCTTTGTTTTTTCTTCTGATGGCATGGCACCTTTTGTATTACTTTATTATTCCCATTCTTTGTGTGTATCTGCTTTCCCATGACTGTCTTTCATCTATCTCTCTCTCTCTCTATCTATCTATCTATCTATCTCTCTATCATCTATAATTTATCTATATCATCTTGATACATATCATCTATGATCTATTTATCATCTATCTATCTTTCTATCATCTATTTATCTATATCTCTATCATCTGTCATCTGTTTTCTATTTCATTTCTGTATCCATCACCAATTTCCTTATATAACTTCTATCATCTATCTATTTATCATTCATCTATTATCTGTCTGTCAATCATCTGCCTAAATTCTTTGGTCCATGTATCATCTACTTCTAGGTGCTTATCATGTTTCTTCAATATCTGCAACCTCTCTATATCTCCCCACCTCTCTATGTCTCTCTATCTTCAATACACTTCCCTGTATTAATATTTGTCTCTTTTTCTGCTCCCTTCTTTTCCTCTTCCTTTCCTTTCCTTGCCTCCTTTCTCCTCTTCAGTCTCTTCCCCCTGTGGAAGCTCCAAGCTCTACGCCTGAATGAGACTTTTTTGGGTCTGAAGTTTGGTCACACCCCCGGGTCTTCCCCTCACTCCAATATTTAGGGAGGAGTTGAGGACAACAGCATCAGAACTGAGAAGTTTTGAGTTTGGACAGAGTGAGCGTTGCCTTCCTCTGAGAAACCTTTTCTCCTCTCCCTTCTGAGACCCATGTTCAACCCCCAGTGCAAAGGCAAAGGTTCTGATGGAGCAGAAGTGTCTCTCTCCTGAGTCTCTCTCCCGCTTACCCAGCGGTGACAGCCACATTATTGAAGGCGGCATCTAGACCAGTAAAGCAGTTTGAAAAGTGAGTGATTGGAGCAGCTGGAAAGTGACTGTGGGCAGAATCCTGGCCCTGCCGTTCCCTTCCCAAGTTGAACAGATCTGGTAGGATCTTTGGGCTCCGTGTCTGCCTCTATGATGTGAGAGTAAGATCGAATTCATCACAGGCTGAGAGGCAAACATGTGTAGTCAAAGTCTGCTCACAGAGAAGCATGCAGCAGGAGCTGAACTGGGTCTGCAATGTCATCTAGTTATTGGGGAGAAAATGGCATCTGTTCCTGAGTGACTGCATTGATAAAAGAGGTCGTTTTCCAAATCACCGCCTGATTGTAAAGATGCAGGGATCAGGTGATGCCTTGGCTATGTGGTCACCAAATCTGGTGTCTGTCGCTTAGGAGTTTGTGCGGAGGAGGCAGGGGCGTCCCTGGCCCTCTCAGAGCATCGCGGCTGTAGGGCGAGCAGCAGTGCCGATAGCTTTCAAGTGGGTTTCTTTTGTAATTTCCCTGCTGGGTCAGCCACCAGCAATGTGGCTGGGGTCCCCGTTGACTGTCACTGGATTATGGGTGCCTCTAGACTCCCTTCTGGACTTCCTGTGTCCTCACCTGTGAAATCAGGGTAATGATGCTATGCCAGCCATTGATGACAGGAGGATTAATTAGATGCTATATTTAAAAGACTCTAGATCCTTGGAGGAAAGTGCCCTGTAACTGATATCTGAGAAGATAAAATATTTAAGCCATAGCCTCCAGGGGCTGTTCATCTTATTGTATTTTCAGCATTTTAGAAATTTTGTATGAAAACATTCTTTAGGAAAGCTCTCTGCCCAGCCAGCCGGAGCAGAAGCATTTCCTAAGAGAGGAAAAAGTTGCAGAGGGCATGATTCTCTCTTTACTGGCTTCCTCTTGCTCCTTGGCCTTACAGCTACCAAGATGGCAGAAGCAGGAGAGCCTTGGAGCTCAAATCTTGGGACAATATTAACTGGCTGGCATCGAAGCCTACAGTGGGGAGGTACAAAGTCATGCCAACACCTGGTCAGACAAAGAGAGTTCATACAAGCAAATATCAAAAATCACCAATTTAACCGGAGAAAATCTCACAAGGCCCACCCCTAGCTGAAGAGATGAGAGCAATGAGCAGCTGCTGAGAGAGGAAGAATCAGTCTTCTCTAGGGATGAGCTCCCTTGTAGGTTATCCAGTCCCAAAGGACCAGCCCTAAACACACATACTTCTGAATGACAGTAAATGGACACTGGTGTGTGTGTGTGTGTGTGTGTGTGTGTGTGTGTGTGTTTATCTATCATCCAGTCAACCTAGCACATAGCATACCAAGCTAGGCTTTGTCTCCATCATCATGTTTAATTGAAGGAAGAACCATATCAAAATTTACACATCCAACACAAGTGCACACATACAATCTTAAACACACAAACACACACAATCACACATACATACACAAACACACACATATAATCTTACACACAAGCACACATACAATCACACACCTACATACAATCATACACACAAAAAAACGCATGCAATTATACACACAAAACACACACATACAATCACAAACACAAAATTTCACATACAAATACACATACAATCATCTACGCAAACACACACGTACATTCACACACATACAAATTAATAAACAGTAGATAAAGAAGAGGTCATGAATTTGAGAAGGAGTTGGGGGAACTTGGGAAGAGCTGGAACACGGAGAGGGAAGGTGGAAATGATGTGGATATATTACTCATACATGAAATACTCAAACAAAAATAGCTAATTTAAGGCAATGTCCTGACTTGAACAGAAAACTATAGATACCTAGATAATTTTTCAACTGGATAAGATTTAGTTTAAACCAATCTTCTTGATTTTGGTGATGAAACTAAGACATACAGATTGCAATGACTTCCTGGAAAACTAGAGGCCAGACCTTGGATCACCCAATTCCCGGAGACATAGGAAGCTTAAGTTTCATAGTTGCATCTTCAGGGGCCCTTGAAGGTCCTGTGGTTATTGTATCAGTATCCTAGAAATTGTGCAAATTCTAGCCCCAACCACATCTAGACCTACCCTGCTCTTCAGTCTCCTAGGCTGGGATGAGAGTTTTCTTTTTCCCTTTTAGATCCACAAAATTCGACTCAGGTATTTTCTGATTGCATGAGATGGTACACCAGCTCAAACCAGCTGGAGCAGAAAAAGGAAACTACCAATTCACGTAACTGGAAGTGGAGGAGGCCAATAGCCTCAGGCATGTGTGGACAGAAGCTCCATAAGACAACTGCAGATACACCGCCTTCCATCTCTCAGATTTGTAGTCTTTGTTGTTGCCTGCTTCCCATGGAAGTTCTCCAGTGATGGACTGCTGGTGGCCTGAGTTTGATTTCCAAAATCTACACGGTACAGAGAACTGACTCTTCCAAGTTGTCTACCAACCGTCGTCACACGTGGAACCCAGCACGTGTGTTCTAGGGTATGCACACACCCTCTCCCACTCAATAAGTAAACATAAAAAGGTAAAGGTGCTTCATAATAAGGCCTTCTATGTATACTTTCTTCCTGAGAAACTCATGTCTTTATGTACCTCAGATTTTATTTCCAGTCAAGATGACCAACGTGCTGTGTGCTGTGACCTGTAGACGGATTTGCAAGTGTCAGTCAGTTTGTGGTAGGCAGTTGTCAGCATGGAGTAAGGATTAGGACTGGTCCCTTCTACCTCGATTGATTCTTTTACCTCTGCATGGAGTTGCAATTGCTTGGGACCAAGGCCAATCCCGGGCAAGACTATCAAGGTATCTGATAATTAACTTTTCCACAAGAAAATGAAGATTCAAATTAGATATTGCATTTTATAGAATAATGAAGAGGTTTGCAGTCTTGCACACTTGAGTGTGTAAAGCTCATGATTCATACTCTACATGATCTTTGCAGTGTACCCCACCCAGAGGAATTTTCTGATTCTCGGGGTGACTCAGAGGAGGTGCTGGGATGTCTATCTCTTCCCTGAATCAGGAGTAAGAATAAACCCCATGAGGAAGCCATAGCCTCAGACATCCATCCTTCGTTCCCTCCCCTAAGCCAGGTCCTGAGCTCTTTGATATTCCGAACACCTTGAGAGAATAGGGACTGGGTCGTGATGCAGTGGGCACATTCGATATAATTGCACCATAGGTTTCCTGAGTGTGACACATCTTGCTCGATCACACTACATTTTCAAGGTAGTGAGAGCTGGATGGGGAGGCTCTTGTCTCGTGACCTTTATTTTGGTGGAAAGCTAATAGGCATTCCATTCTGCAGCAAAGAGGCTCTCCTGGGGAATCTATATGCCTAGCCAGGCTTTGCCTCCATCATCAAGTTTAATTGAAGGAAGAGCCACTTCAAATTTTTACCTATTGCCTTGCAAAACATTCTTACGTAACACAAGGAAAGTGATGAGGGTCAGTCTTCCGTGATCTGCTAATCAAGCCATCTCCCTTCCTCCTTCCCTCCTAGTTCAAACTTGGGGATGTGGATATTTGCAAGCTTATAACAGAACAGAGAAGATTGTGAAGCCATGGTCTAGTGGTTAGTAAAGGTGTGTAGGTTTTGCCCCATAGAGGGATGTGATGTGGGATTCCCCTCTGTATGCTATGAATATGTTTTATTACCATTTGTTAATAAAGAGGCTGCTTTGGCCTACAGCAGGGCGGAATATAGCCAGGCTGGAAGAGATATAGAGAGCGAGTAGGCAGAGTCAGAGAGATGCCACATAGCTGCCAAAGGAGAAAGACACCCAGAGCCTTTACCAGTAGGCCACAGCCTTGTGGCTAAACACAGATTAATAGAATGGGTTAATTGAGATGTAAGACTTAGATAATAAGAAATCTGAGCCAATAGGTAAAACAGTCTTGCAATTGATATGGTTTCTGTGTGATTATTTAGATTTGAGAGTCTGGGAAACGAATGAGCCGCCTCCACTTATAGGGATGTAGAGTTCATCCTGAACTGGCTGATACTTCTCCCTACCATAGCCATGGATGTACAGAAAGGTATTTACTACCCAGCATCTCCTGTTCCCTGCTGCAGCTGCTCATGGTCTCTTTGGGCAGATGAAGATACAGGAGACCAAAGCGTAGGGAGGTAGTTCCTCCTCTCCGAGGCTAGGAGAGGTCTTCAAGGTAATGGTTGCCTGACAGCCCAGTGCATCTCCCATAACTAGAGCTCAACAACAACGTGGTGAGATGTGCTTTCTGGGTTACACTGTTTTGTGATTGACAACACCTTCTGCCCGCCACTCACCAAGACCTTCTCCGACTCACACTCTCACAAAGCCAGTTTCGCACTGGGGTTTGCGATCCCTCTGAGCAGAACTTCACTTTTCACATAACGCGAGACCTAGGAGAAAGCACAGATGCTGAAACATTCCGAAGGTTTGTTTTTAGTCTTCGTAAGACAAAGATGAGAAGTGCCTCTCCTGATTTAATAGAGCTGTGCTTCGCCAGAGTCTCTCCATTCCGCCTCCTCTTCAGATGACATCATTGCAACTTCATGTTCCTAATCCAATCCTCTCCACACCCAGCCCACCTGTTCCCCAAATCGCTCAAAGGTTGCTCACAGCTTAGAATATAATAGATTGCTCTCTCTACCTGGCATTCTAGACCAGTCCCTGAACTCCTGGTTCCAACTCATTCTGCCAAGTTCCTTTTTCATCCATGGCCAGGTTCTTGTCAAATCCCTTGGTCTTTTTTTTTTGTCTTGTGGGGATTTAGAAACCTCTTGACTGTTCCCTTTCTCCACTTTGGAACTTGGGGAGTAGCAGTGTTTTAAGAGGCCTCCATACTCTCAGACTTTTCAAGGCAGGTCAACTTTCTTTTCTCTGAGACCACCCCTCAGAGACACAGATAAGAGACCTTCTCAACACAGGTGATCACCCCTAACCAGCTCACCTCCCTCTGTAATTGCAGTACCCCCTGGTTCATCAAGACCACCCTCCGAAGCAGGAAGGAGTCAGCCTCCGATACAAATTTGACAGTTGTGGTGAACCATAATGATCCCTGTCGCCAGGCCACACTCTAGAACAATCATAGCAGAACCTGTGTAGTTACTACCCAGGCGTCAGAACTTCTAATTCTCCCCCAGGTGCAGGCCAGGCTGAGAACTGTGGCTGGTAAATCACAGTGCTCTGCCTTGGTGCAGGTTCAGGAAGTGTGAAAACATGACTTCCCAGCTTCACTCTGAACTAAAGAGAGCAGACTCTCTGGGGGTTACCCTTGGCCATCAAGGGTTTTGAGCTGTTTCTAGAAGGCATCTAATTGATGATGTATAGTACCATCCAGGCAGTTCTGTCGAGTGGGAATCCAGAGCAACTACGGACATCTTAGTAGAATGGGATCGAGCCCATCAGATGGTATGCCGCCCACACAGTTCACAGTACCCTGAAACAGACTCCTAACACCTCATCCAGATGGACTCGGCCAGGAGCTCTGCCACTGGTCTATAAATCAACAGCCAGCCTAATCGTCTTGGTGTATGTCCTCAGCTGACGGAGTTGGAACTGAACCCATTAGCTGCATGGCTGCGATGAGTTCTCTCAGAGGCTGGCAGCATGCCCGCTGCTGCGCTGTGTCTCCCTCAGCTTCTTTCGTGTTGTGTCCATTTTCCCTGACCCGGTCAGAGCGCTCACTCTATGGAGCACACACATGTCAGGAGTCAGAGTTTCCACGATGAAGGCAAAGGAAAGGGTGGAGATTTCTTTTAGACCACAGTTCAGAGAACTGCCTTGGCAGGGAAGGTGTCGAATGGCATGCTGGGACCCTTTAATACAGTTAGTTCCTGCTATTGTGGAGATCCCCAACCATAACATTATTTTTGTTGCTACTTTATAAGTATAATTTTTGCTACTGTTATGAATCATAATGTAAATATTTGTGTTTTCCAATGGTCTTAGGCAACCCCTGTGAACGGGCCCCTTGACCCCCCTCCAAGGGGTCTTGACCAACAGGTTGGCAACCACTGGTGGAGAGATTGATATGGCTCTATCCATGGAAGTGGGAGCTTGAATCCTGGCTTGTTAGATCTTGGTAGACCAGGAAGCAGAATCTGGTGCTGAAGCAAGGCCGGGCTGAACCACCTCCAGCTAGAAGTCCCACAGTCTTCTAGAGCATTGACTGCTTCTGGCTGGGCACCAACTGTTCAGACACATGAGCCTATGACAAGAGGAGGGGTGGGAACATTCTAGATTCAAACCAGAACCCCCTCCTCCTGTACTGGGACAGCATGGTAGTTCCCACAGCTACCCAGTTAATCTTTACCTGCCTGCTTTGACTGTCACTACACTCTCACGGGTGGGGCACTCTGCAACCTGGGAGGCTCACTGTCTTTCAAGGGGCTCCTGAGTTCACAATCAGCAAACACTGGTCTCAGAGTGAGCTGCTATCTTTTCTCCTGCAGTTTCTCATTAAGCATTTTATAGTTCTCAAACTTTAATAACTTTAGTTATAGGTATGATAAAAACAATCTCCCTGGTAATGAGCAGAGAATCTTCTTCTCGGCCATGATATTAGGCTTAGATTGTGTTTTCTAAAGCATGCAATATTCCCCCTCTCATATAGCCCCCCATCCCGCAGGATCCAAATGATAATATTTTCAGCCATGTAATGCAGTTATCCTAAAATTTAATAGATTTGTTTTTAAATGCCACTTAGATATTGTTCCTACTCTGTCTATAACCCAAGTTATTAAAACTTAACACTGAAAAAAAGGCGTTATGAAGACCTGTATAATGGCTTAGTAATCCAGAGACTGGGCATTATGTAGAATAGAAGAGTTACCTGTATCACAAAGAGACTTCAGAAGCCACTTCTGGATGGCCCCTGCCTCTGACACACACCCTACCAGGGACTAGAGCCCACTGAGATTTTCAGCTTCCATGAAAATGGCAGAAACTCACAAGCCAACCTCTATGCATACAGATGATTGGGAGTGATAACTTGTCTGGTGTGTAAGGCCCTTTGCCTGGGACGTCCACCTGCCTGCGTGGACATGTCAATGACTTGGATAGAGAACAACTGCCCACCTGAGTTTTAGTTTTTGTTCTCAGAGAAGCTGGAGGATATAAATGGTTTGGACTGGATTCAGCCTCCTAATTTCTTCAGCCTCGTGGACAGTCTGGGAAAAGTCAGGTTTATTCTGACCTGATCCAGTCTCAATTAACACTGTGACATAAAGAGACACTTTGGCATGCCATATAGCGCTCTCTCTCTCTCTCTCTCTCTCTCTCTCTCTCTCTCTCTCTCTCTC
>LOJH01025673.1:0-18655 GCA_001685095.1 Ellobius talpinus
AGGGAATTGGGAGGAGGGGAGGAGGTGGAAAATATTTTAATAACAATAAAAAAATGTCTGAAATAAAAAAAAATCAAAAAAAAAACAAATGAAATAACACATTAAAAAAAAGAAAGGTAATACACATCTTTTTTAAGTAGACTTGCCATTTAGGAAAGTTATAAAAACTATTGGAGTAGTGATAAATAAACCTCAAAAAATAAAAGACCAAGAACAAATGATTTTACTGGTGAACTACATAAGAATTTTGAAGAAAAGTTAACACCATTTTTCTAAACTATTTATAATCATAGAAGAGAAGGGAATAATTTTGAAACTAAAGAAAAAACAACCAATAGCACATACTAATTTGCCTTGATGCAAAACTCCCAAGAAAAAAATGAGAGCAAACCAAGTCTAATGAAATTTAAGATTATTGCATGCTATTGCTGTATTTTTTATGAATGCAAAGAGATGGTCAAGAAAAATCATCAATGTAAAATACCAAATGAATAGAATAAAAGGTAAAAGTACATGAATACCTCAGTGTGGGAAAAGTATTTTCCAGATTTCAATCATGACACATGATCAACACATAAATCAGTATGTTGCTGTACTGTACCAAGGAATGAGATGAAAAGTAGTTTAATAAATTGGTGTATAGCATCATCCAAAGGACTAAAATATAGAGGAACAAATGTTCAAGAAAATAAAAGATGTGAATACCAAAAGTATAAAATAGTATTTAAAAATTGTCAGATAAGTCAATGGAAACATATTTTCATGCTTATAAATCAGAAGACAGAATTATTAGGATAGTGATACAAATAAAAGCAGTCTATAAATGCAGCAAAATACATATCAAAACTGCATTGGCTTACTTTTCTTTTTTGAAGAAATGAGAAAATTTGGTCTTTAGATGCTTAAAGGACCACAGTTAGATTCAGTAATATTTAAAATGAAGAAAAATGTTAAGACTCAGAATGTCAAGTTTTAAATCCCAGTGCAAAGCTACAATAATTAAAAATGTGTGGTACTAGCATAAAGACAGATGTATGGTTTCAATATAACCAAACTGGCAGTCCAAAAATAAACCCATATATCCAGGCTTTTGAGAAACATGCCACTGCCACTTAAAAAAGAGAGAAGAGGACTCTATTTAATAATCATCACTGGCCCAACTGGTTATCAAATTCAAATAATAAGTTTTGTTTTTAATATCAAAATTGAGCAAACCTAAGTATCTAAACTAAAATTCTGAAAATCTTAAAGCCTTACATGACACTTAAGCATGAACAATAGAAAGTAGATAAATTAAAAAAGATAAATTTGACATCACATTGTTAAAGTCACTTGTACAATATATTAAGTTTTTAAAAATAAACATATAAACCTACTCAATGTGAGAAATATTTATAAGCCATATGAACTATATATGTCTAACATGAAACATATATAAAGACCTCAGTAACTCAATAACAAGTGGCTTGAAAATAGGCGAAGGATTTGAATAGTTACTTCTCCATGAAGATACATGGAAGCACAAGGAAATGAAATATTGGTAAACATAAGTTATTAGATAAAAATCAAACTATAATGAGGACTTAGGAATAGCTCAGTTATTAATATGGTTGCTTTGAAAGCACAAAAAATTGGTTTAATCTTCAGACTGCATTTTTAAACAGTCAGCCATGGTGGTATATGCTTATTGATTTGTACTGAGTTAGAAAACAGGTGGATCCCTGGAAGTCCCTGGACAACCCACCTACCCTACTTAGGGAGTTCCAGGCCAATGAGACCCAATCTACAAAAAGAAAATGTAGATGGTTCTCAAGAAATGTCACTCATAGTTATCTTCTGGCACATATGCACTCTCACTTTTGAACACACCTACATACACATAAATGTAATGAGCTATGCTGTCACTGAGATGATTCACGGGAAGTGGGAAAATTTGACAATTTTTAAGAGTACCTATGTTAGATTTATAGCACCCATATGATGTGCAGAACCATTTGTTACTCCAGTTTGAGGGGAATCAGTCACCTTTTCTGGCCTCTACACACCCTGGGCATGCATGTGGTGCACATTCATACATGAAGGTAAAACATTAATACATAAAAAGTGAATACACCTAAAGTAAAAAAAAAGAATGTCCACAGATATACAAGCAGGCAAAACACCCATATACATAAGAATAAAATTTAAAGTATGTTCTAGAAATAAATTTCTAATTATTTCTAAATGAACAAAGAATGAGTAGTGTACAGCCAAAATGATTATACTAAATACGTATCAGGAGAAATTGCAAAGTCAGTTAAAATGATCCAAAAGTCTTCTGGGGTTGAATTTGTGAAATATAAACTATTTACAGCACAAATTTAGAAATAATACCTTCACAATACTTAAATAAGTAAGAAATAATGTTAAAATACCCATAGGGCCAGGAAATTATCAAGAATTTGAACTATAACAAATTATAATCCCTAGAAATAAAAGTATTATGAACAAAATATACAGTAGATTAAAACAGATTACAGGAGAAAAAGATAATAAAAATATCTCAAAACCAACTAAAGGAATTATTTTTTTATTAAAAAACCTTTGGAGATATGAGTGCTAAGAAATTTCACTGGTTAATCCTACTAAAATTTTGAGAACAAAAAATTATACAAGTCATAAAAAACACTAGAGGAATAAAACAGAAGAGGTCATGTTTTATGAGGTCAACATTTTCTAATATGGAATCCAGAAAACCACATGTAAATCATGTAATACTCATAGTTTTTGAATGAATCAAAATGTTCTAGCACTGAAGTGGCTACAACTGACATGCACCACAAACTTATCTATCATATCTTCAAAGGCAACAAGACAGCAAGACACCAAATAAGGAGAAAAAAGCAAGTCACAAATGACACAGATGAAGTGTTAATTGAGAGGGATATTAAAATACTAGAACATTTCCTATGCTTGGAAGTTAGAAGAAAGATGGAAGTTGTTAAGTATGTCTATGAGACTCCTTTCCCTTTCTACACATAAAATCACAAAGAACAGTTTTGCAGAATAGCAAAATATCTAACTTGAGCTCTTAAAAAGAGGAGGAAAGGTTAGAAAACTGTATGGACAAAAGTTGAATATTTTGTAAATTCAAAAAAATGCTGGAAATTAAATTAAGCCCCAATGTAAGAGACATAAAATTTATATCTAGGTACTTAAAAATATACAGATTGTCAAGGCTCATTCCAGAAGAAGTAAATAACATTCGAATTAAACATTTTAATTAGGCACACATGGTGGCTCATGCCTGTAATACCAGCTTTCAGGCGGTTTAGGTGGAAGGATCATGAATGTGAGGTGAGGCTTCAGATAAATAGCAAGACCTTTGTAAACTTAAAACAGGAAGAAAAGAAGAATAGGAAAAGGAAAGGAAATTAAACAATCTTTCTAGAAAGAAAATTATAAGGCTGATTTCCTTGATAAATTCTACCAATAATTTAAATAAGAAATGAAGTCAAATCCTAAATGAACTTTTCACTAAATTGAAGAGGAGAGGAAGGAATACTTCTTAATTCATCCTGCATATGAGCAGTATTGCAATATGAAAAATACACAAAAGTTTGCAGGGAAGGAAAGTTAAAAATCCAATTTATTTCATGAAGCAAAGTGTAGAAATTCTGAACAAAATATTGATGAATTGTTTCTAAAAATATATAAAATGATAAGACATAGTGAGAGAACAAATGCAAGATTTGCTTACCAACCAATATGTCTATCAATCTAATTCACCATGCTGGTACATGAAAGAAAAATAATATTATCATAGTAGATATTTAGAGTATTTAACAAAGTCTAGTATCTAGTGTCTATTCTGATAACAATGCTCAGCAACTCAGAAGGGAATTTTATTAACCTGATAAATTGCATTAGCCAAAAAACTACAGTTAACATCAAATTTAAAAGTTAAAATGTCAAGGATTTGCCCTCAGATGAACAATGAATAATGCAAGAATGTTATCTTTTCCCATTAACATTAAACAGGATAAACAAAGCAATATCATTAAAATAGCATCAAAATGTTAAATTTTTAGCTATTGGTCAATATTATATGCACAAGATTTAATTAATAAGAAAATTTATTTCATTGCTGGGAAATATTAACAAGTAGAGATATATCTATGAGTCAGAAGATTGGCTTAACATTCCTAGGATATCAGTTACCCCAAATTTGTCTAAAGATATACCCTGCTCCCAATCAAAATGCCAGTATGAATTCTTTACTTTTTTTGAGGGGGCTATGTTTCTTTATATTCATGCAGAAAAGTAAGAGATTTAGAGTAGCTGAAATAATCTCAAAAGAAGAGCAAAGTTGGAGTACTTGGGCCAGCTCCCTTTTAAGGTCTTATTATGTTACACCACCAAAGTGTGTTATTGACGTAGAGATAAAGAACTAGATCGATTTTTGACAGCATGCATGCAACTGTGACAGGGCGACTGTGCCAGCTTCCCATGAGTGATGTATTTGCTTAATTGGGGTATGAGTACATGGGTGTTCACTTAATGGTTATGGTATATATTTTATATCTACATTTCACTTTATGTATGGTATGCTTCAGAGTTAAAACTAAGTGATACAAAAAATTCCATCAAATATATCTCACTAACAACACTACTGTTCAGTGGACGTCTAAGCAGCACAAATGAGAACAAAATTGTAAAACGCAGGATTTTCATTCAATATGCTTAAAACTATGTACTGGATTTTACTTCCTTGTTAAAAGGAATAAAAGATTTGAAACCATTGATGATATTTATGGGGGCATTTTATCCAGAGAAATTGATTGTGTTGGCTTAGATTCTGCATCAGAATACTGCAAAGTGAATACCGATTCACATAGGAAATTAAAAACATATCTAAGGCATGTGTGTTATTTCTTACTGTTACTACTTTAAAGGGTACTTCAGCAATCTGGACATCTATCTCTCTTGATTCCATTGGTAAGAGAGCTTATGCTGTATTTCAATTAAGGCACCAAACAAATCCCTGAGTAAACATTGCTTGCATGTTTGGATTTTCATTTAAGTAAAAGCTCAGAAGCTCTTGGGAGAACTTCAAATCTCCATGACACCCAGGGATTCATTTTCAGCTCCGAGTACAACAGGAAACCTGTCATAGGTTTTGGCTGAGGTAGAAGCCATTCATAGGACAGGGTAAATTTAGAGATAATTGCATATTTTTATATAAGTTTCATGTGAAGATGTTGCATTCCAATAATGAGATCTAATATATTTCTTAAGTTTTACTTAGCAAATGCCTTTTCTTTTTCCTTGACTATTCTTGCCTTAGAATCTTTCACGTTGCTTCATATTTCCTTCTTTCCTGACAGTAGACTAGCAGGAGCGTGTATGAAGGAAAGAAAGATGAGAAGGAAGTAGGAAGGTACTGGAAAAGACAGACTGAGAAATGAACAGAGAAAGGAGGGGCCAAGCAGCATAATAGATAAAAGGATAGAAAGAAAGAAAAAACAAAACCCAGGAAATAGTTTTATGGTGAGAATAGAGGATTCTAGTAATTTTTCCCATTTAGTACATTCCTTGTATTACCAGGCATTTTGTCTTGTAATATTTTATCTGCACAGCAACGTGAACAGGCACTTATCATTCCCATTTTGAAAACAAAGAAAAGCCCCCCCACCAAAAAAATTAACTTGAAACTTGCTCCAGGATGATGGAGTTTGGTTTGAAGCCGTTGTTTAGCTTATCTCTAGATGTCCAAGCCTTTTCCCTTGTATTGGGCTACCTATATATGCAACAGAAGCAGTGCATAAAATGACAAAATGTTCAGTTAAACAAGTAATTTGTTGCCATAAAAACAGAAGACACAACACCAAATAACCTGTCATTACCCCTAGCTTTTGTTTCCCTTCATTACCTCTCCTCATGCGCCCCACTACTTTGAGAGATTGATTCAATTTGGTTAATGTGCTTTGCAAGGCAGATAACCAGGCAGACAGGAAAAATAAAGCCCCAGCCTTAGTTTTCACTTCGAGAGTTTTCAGGCCAGGCAGGTGGGCAACCTCTGATCTCAGAATGGGCTCCATGCCAAGCTTACTCACTCACAGAAACCAGGTCCAAATCAGTCATTTCAAATCTTTTAGAAGTAGAGACTTCTTTGACATTCTAGACAGTATTAAAGACTCTCTTCCCAGAATTAGGTATACATATGCAAATTTTGCATAACAAGTAAGGATTCTTTGAATCCCACAGTTTGAATCTAAGATGGAAATCTGAAAATCTAGATGTGGAACTGAAAGGAGTGAGAGTGAAATCTCAACCAGAGGATTTTCACACAGCAAAGGATCCTGGCTCTGCTAGGACTAGATATCCTGAGTCTTTTCAGTTCATGATTGAAATATATTGAAATGATTATCATGATTATCTTCTCTCCCATCTTAAGATATATGCCTAGGGGGGAAATTTTGATCAAATGTTCTACTTATATTCTTACTAGACTCACCTGTGATAACTGATTCACACCAAAAACCATGGTAAGCTCTATCTCTGCATCAAATTCTTTGTACCCATTGGTTCCTACTCACTGGTGTTCAAGGGGATATATTTTGAGTGTTTGACAGACAAAGCTTACTCTCTAGTAGCTGATTACATTAAATTGTTATTTTTTTAAAAAGAACTGTGTGTATCTTTAGAAAACAAATTAGCAAACAGGCAAAAAACAAACAAGCCAGCATTAAACAAAAACAAAAACAAACAGATAAAAACCCCAAACCAAACTTCTTTGCTTCACTGCAATTACGAGGTGACCCTGTTCTGGTCTATGGTTCATAGTACATGCTTTCAGTTTTTTCATGGGTGCAACGAATGGATTGTCAGTTCTTTGCAAATCTCTTGAAACATAATTTCAGTAGTTAAAACATTTGTCTAAATAGAAATCTGATCCAGAACGTTCATCTACCAAGATAGAAGTAGAGATGCTATGATTCAAAGTGATGCACTGATGGCAAGGAATGAAGATTCTTGAGCAATATTCCACTGTATGGATATACAACAGTTTTTTAAATTTACTTGCATACAGATGGACAGTTGAATTGTTTCTAGTGTTTGTGAATATTCATGTTTAAGTCTTTGAAAGAAAACACACTCCTATTTCTCTTGTATAAATATTCAAGGGTAGAATAACTAAATTATGTCATATTTGTGTTTAAATTTTAACATTTAAAGAAACTGAAATTATTTTCTAAAATAAAAGCATTACTGTACATTTCCAAGAAGACTGTATGGAATTTCCAGTTGCTTTATATCCTTGCCATAATACTATTACTTAATATTATTACTTACTATCATTAATTCATCAAATTTTAGTCATTCCGAAAGTTATGTGAAAGTATATCACTATGGCTTCACTGACACTTAACTAAGGACTAATGATACTGAACATCTTTTTGCATGTTTATTGGTGATCTGTACATTTTCTTTGTTGTAGTGCTTATTCAATTCTTTTTGTTTGTTTGTCTTTTTAGACAGGGTTTCTCTGTGTAAAAGCCCTAGCTGTGCTGTCCTGGAATGTGCTTTGTAGTCCAGGCTGGCCTCATAGTCACAGAGATCCAGCTGATTCTGCTTTTATAGTGCTGGTATTAAAAGCATGTGCCACCATGCCCAGCTCACCTATTCAGTTCTTAGCCCTAAAAATCAAATCAGTGTTTTCTATATTGAGATTTGAAGAATATTCATCACATAAGCTTGGCAATGATTTTCTCAGTCTATTTGTTTATTTTGAGACAGGATCTCATAAAGTATGGACTAGCTTCAAACTTGCTCTGTAGCCCAGCCAGGCATTGATATATGATCATATTTACTTATTCATCACATCTACTTATTTGTGTGCTCGTATGTATGCAGATGCATACAAGCCATGTCATGTGTGTGGAGGACAGAGGATAACTTGCAGGAGTCAGTATGTTCCTTCCACTGTGATTCTCTTCTTTCTCCATATGCATCCCTGGGATTGAACTAAGGTCATTGTTTATAGTGGCTAGCAATTTTCCTCCTGATCCATCCTATTGTTCCACCACTGAACCCTTGATCCTCATGTCTCCACCTCCCAAGAGCTGAAATTACAGGTGTGTGCCACTGTGCCAGTACTCAGTCTTTAGACTGCCTTTTCTTATACCTCTAGTATTTTCCTTTCAAGAAAAGAATTAACATTTTGCTGAAGATTTATTTAATTACTTTAGATGGAGCTTTCTCTTAACATCTGTATCCAAGGAATCTTTTACCTAAAAGTATTCTTTTATGTCTTCTAGAAGTTCTAAAATTTGGGGGTTTACTTTTAAGTATATGATCAACTTTCAGTTTACTCCTTTCTAAGTTGTGAGATGAATTTCAATTTTTATGACTAATTTTAAGAGAACTGTCTATTGGTAATCCTATATTTTCCTATTAAATCTTCTGTTGATTTGCCACTAAAAAAATCAATTGAGCAGGTATGTGTAGGTTTATTTCTTGGGTCCATATTCTTTTCCATTGTTCCATTGATCCATTCTTAAATGAATGGCATACTGTTTTAACTACTTAGCCTTATAAAATATCCTGAGTATCTTATCATTTTCAGTGTCCATATTTGTAAACTCCTTCCTTAACAACTTTATTCCTAAGGAATTCATTCTTAATGCTTCTTTTAATGGGATTATTTTACTCATTTCCCTTTTGTATAATTTCTTAGTGTGCTGATAGTTTGTTAGTTTGTATGTTGACAGATTGTATTCTTCAGCTTTTCTGAATTTATTAGGCATAATTATTTTATAACACATTTAGGATTGTTTTGTATAAAATCATGTCACCTGCATACAGAGATAATTGGTTTTTCCTTTCCAATTTTTATGCATTTTTTCCTCACATATACTGTTCATTGATGTTTAAATAAGGGTGATGAAAATACAAAGGTAGAATAGTCTGAATTTCAATGAATGGTGTTTAGAAAGTTGGATATTCACACACAGAAGAATGAAATGAGACATGATTCAACAAGGTCAATAAAAGTGAATTAAAGACTTAAAGACCCAAGCCTGTACAATTCCTAGAAGAAGATATTAGGAGGACTTTACTATTGACCTTGTGGGTGATTTCTTGGCCCTTATACTAAAAGCACAAGCTTACAAAAGCAAAAATCGACAAATGGAATTCCATCAGGGCAAAAAGTAGCCCGAAATAAAACATCAAAAAATAAAAAAATATGTAGCATACAAAATGGTGGAAAATGTTTGCAAAGCAGATAGCTGATAGATATACAAGGAAGTCATAAAATTCCCTAGCAAGGAATATCTAGAGCTGTTTATCGGTGGCAGAATGCATGCATAGAATGCACAAAGCCCTAACTTGGATTCCTAGCTCTGCAAAAGCATACAAAAGAACTGAAGAGACAGTTCTCTAAAAATTACGTACAGATGAACAGCATGATCATTAATGTGAATGTCATTAATTATCCAGTAAGTCCAAATCAAGACTACAATGAAAATAATTTCTTCATACTTGCTGTCTTAGTTAAGGTTTCTATTGCTGTGATGAAATGCCATTAATCATTCAGTAAGTACAAATCAAAACTACAAGGAAATAATTTCCTCATACCTGCTGTCTTAGTTTAAGTTTCTATTTCTGTGGTGAAACACCATAACCAAAACAACTTGTTAAGGAAAGGATATTTTTGACTTCCTTTTCCACAGCAATGTTCATCATCAAAGGAAGTCAGGCAAGGAACTCAAACAGGGCTGGTACATGGAGGCAGGAGCTGATGCTGAGGCCATGGAGTACCCCTCCATGGCCTACTGGCTTCTTCCCCATGGATTGTTCAGTCTGCCTCCTTTTAGAATCCAGGAATACCAGCACAGGGCTGGCACTACCCACAATGGACTGGGCCCTCCCCCATCGTTCACTAATTAAGAGAATACCCTACAGGCCTGCGTGTAATCAAATCTTATTGAGGCATTTTCTCAGTTGAGGTCCCCTCCTCTCCAGTTGACTCTAGTTTGTGTCATATTGACATAAATCAAGCTAGCACACTTGCTAAGATGGTTAGTGTGGATAAAAAGAGATACTAAGCATTGGCAAGTATGCAGCTATAGAAAATCCTTGTACAGTTCTTGGTGGGAATGTAAATTGGTAAGGCACTATGGATGACAGCATAGAGATTCTGATAAAAAAGTTGTTGAGAGAACTCAGTGAGTAAAGGAACTTGCTTCCAATTCAGATTAATTTGATCTCTGGAACTCATATGGTAGATGGTGAGATCCATACAGCATGTGCATCCTTCTTCACAGATAGACAAATAAATATAATAAAACATGTAAAATAAATTTAAAAATAGCACTATCATTGATTCTTTGTATTGTTTTCTTCATTTCTATTTTGTTGATTTCAGCTCTCAATTTGATTATTTCCTGACATCTAGTTCTCTTGGGTGAGTTTGCTTCATTTTGTTCTAAAGTTTTCAAATGTCCTGTTAATTCACTAGTGTGGGATCTTTCCAGCATCTTTATGTAGGCATTTAGTGCTATGAACTTTCCTCTTAACACTGCTTTCATTGTGTCCCATAAATTTGGGGTATGTTTTGATGCTTCAGTTATGCAAACTGAGTAAGTGCTAGAGCATAGTGTCTATAACTAGCAATTCTCTATAATAGAGTATTGCTACTCTACTTCAATTAACAGAGGAAATTTTATGTTAAATATTCTTATGACAAGGTAATTATATATATGAGAGAGAGAGACCTTTTAGGGGCAAACATTTTCATGGAACTGATTTTCACTGTGGTTTCATGGGTCATAGTTACATAGTCATCTTAAAACTCACAAATTGATCTGTAATACCTAGATGCAGCATTTTATATTCAATGTTACCTCAATAAAGAGCTTTTTAAAAATCTTGAAATTTTGTAGCTTGTCTCCCAGCTTTATTATTCTTTCCGAAGTGTTTTTGGCTGTTCTAGATCATTTGCATTTGCAACTGAATTTTAGAATCACTTTGCCACATTTTAGAATTGGCATTATCTATAACAGATCTTGCATGGAGTTTTTTTTAAGCATTTGAAAAAGTCATTTTAGAGCTACAAATGAGTTGAAAAATATATAATTTTCCCATCTCCACTATTTTTAGGTTCTTCGAATGCTCATAGCGCACATTAAAAATGGTGCAATAATCAAAATCAGTAAATTAATTCTGGTATATTATTTGACCATAGATTTTAATCAGATTTCTTCTACTTGCATTTTTCTGACTTTGACATTATTATTGAAACACAGTAGCCTGGTATTTTGTCCCTCATTTTGGATTTGTCTGATAGTCCTCTTGTTACTGGATTGAGGTTGTCCATTTAAGGTTATAATACCGTAGAGTTGAAGTGCCCTTCTCCTCATATAATATAGGTAGCAAATTATTACCATGAGTGGTATTGAACTTGATCACTTGGTTCAGGTATTATTAGCTGGATTTCTTTCCAATAAAATTAGTGTTTTTCTGTGTTCATGGTGTATTCTCTAAAATGAAAATGACCAATTTCAGTTTAAGAGGAGATGAATTAATTTATCTCAATCTTCAAGAAGGAGGATTATTAACAAAACATGTGGGTATATGTTAAAGTCACCACAGTAATTAGTAAAAGTTTTGGAAAATATATTTTGAGGTTATGTAACTACCCTATTTCTTCTTAAGTTTGGATGCAGTAGTGATAGCATTTATCAGTGTACTTTGCCTATAGCAACTGTTACTATGGTCCTCAAATAGCTATATTCTTTTTACTTATTCAGTCTCATTTATTAATTAGAATTATTGAGCGAGAAGCAGTTGTTTATTGAAGAATTTATTTAAGCATGAGTGTTTTCAGATATTTATTTTGTTAATTGTCTTGTAATCCCACATTATCATTTTTTTAAAAATAATAATTTTATTTAAAACAATTTTTAAATTCAAATATGTTTGACCATATTCTTTACCTTTTCCAAGTCCTCCTCCTTAGCTACTTAACATTAAATTCTTTCTCAAAAAAGTCAAATAAAAACACAATACAGCAACAAAACCAAAAAACAAATAATACCACACCCAAAAGAAAACAAACAAACAAACTGTAAACTAATAAACCACACACAAAAATCTATGGAATTCATTATATGTTGGTCAACTACTACTGAGCATGAAGTCTGTCCAGGAGTGGTCGTTATACTCAGTGTCACTCTATTGGAGAAAACTGTTTTTTTCCTCTCCCAGAAGGTATAAGTGACAGTTCAGTTGTTAACCTTTGCCCTATTTTTTTGCTATTCATAAAATAGCAAAATAAAATATAATAAGATAAAAGCTATGACATTGAAGTTTCACAAATCAAACCAATAGAAAGAAAAGAGCTCTAAAAGAAGGCCTAGAAATTAGAGCCCCACTCATTCGCACCATTGGGAATTCCTTAAAAACACTAATCTGGAAGTCATAATATATATACTAGGGATCTGGTGGAGAGCCATGCGGGCCCTGCGCATGCTGCCTCAGTCTCTGTGAGTTCAAAGGAACATTTCTCATGTTGATTTCAAGATCCTTGTTTTTTGGTGTCCTCAATCCCCTCTGCCTCTTAAATTTTTTCCACCTCCTCTTCTTAAGAGTGCCCTGAATTCTGAGCAAAGGGGTTTGGTGGAGATATCCCATTTAGAGCTAAATGTCCCAAGGTCTATCACTCTGGGTAATGTCTGGCTGTGGGTCTCTTTATTTGTTCCCATCTGCTGCAGGAGGAAGCTTCTCTGATGATGTCTGTGCAAGGCATTGATCTATGAGCATAGGAGAATGTCATTATGCATCATTTTATCACTAGACCCCTCCCCCCTTTTAGAGCAGTATTATATGGTTTTTCCCTATGTCCCTGGAGTATCTAGTCTCAGATATTTGTTCACCCGTGCAGTGTTGGGAATGGGTTTGATCTCATGGAGTGGGCTTTATGTCAAATCAGTTATTGGTTGGTTACTTCTTCAAGTTTTGTGCCACCTATGCACTAGTATATCTTGCATGCAAAACACCATTGTAGATAAAGGCATTGTGGCTGGCTTTGTGTTTTTTTTTTTATCCTTTGATAGCATTAAGAGCACCTTCCTGGATCAAAGATGCTGGAACTTAGGGGTGAAGGCTCTATGTAAGCCTGGCTCAAAATCACAATGTTCAATGAGTTGTGTAGGTGTTGTCACCAGCAATGGACCTTAGTTCCACAATATCATTATTTAGCTCAAGTTGATCCAGTTTTGGAAATTCAAAGCTCTTTCAGGTTGAAAATGTAAGTCTTTGATAATTTCCTGTCTTCCATTTTAAAAAACACTTTACTTCAAGATAGTCCAGGTCTGCACTGTGCTTTCCGTGTCCTATACTCACATACTTCTTCAACTAAATTTAATTCCTTTCCCTGGAGAATGGCATTAGAACTGAATATCTGGACACTAGGTGGATTCGTTACTGTGATTTTGTTACCATCCCTAGTTCTTATTTGCAGACAGAAATAGTAGATTTATGCTTTTGAGATGCTACAGTGAAATAACCCAGACTGAGAAATTTGCAAACAAAGGAAATTTACTGCATGCAATTCTGGAGTCTGAGAATTTCAAGACCTGGTTTCTAGAGACTGTGTCTACTTGAGAGTTTAATCGCTGATTTCTAGGATATGTAATATGGAAATGATAAACATGTTCCCTAAAGCCTCTTATGTAAAGGTACTGATCAAACTCTCAAAACACCATCTCTCATAATTTTAACACTATGCTGGACAATAAGTTCTGAAATATGCAAATGGAGTGGGCACCAAATTCAGAGGGCAGAAGTATATTAATCTGCCTGCATACTAATTCATTTAAAACTTTATCTTAGAGACAGGAACAGTGTAGTGCATGCCAGTTGTCCCAGAACATGGGAGGCAAAGGTAAAGGAACCAAGAGTTTGAGGCCTTCTTGTATTGAATATTGAGACTTTGTTTAAAAAAATGTAATAAAATATGTTCATACAAAAACTTCAGTTTAGTGTGGTTGATATATGTCTATGTGATCTATAACTCTTATAGCATAGTCTTTTGCCTTGGTAACAAATTTCTTCTCTGTAACTATAATTCATGCCAGATTTTTGAATGCCATTCCATAAATTTAAAGAGCAGTTTATAAAGAAATGGCAATGATTTTGAATCTCCTATCTCATAAACGCAGTATATTTGTTTCACTATTCAATTTCTGTCAGCAATGGTATGTAGATTTCAGTGAACAGGTCTTGAATGAGCTCCGTCAGTTTTATTCCTAAATTTATCATTTTTGATGCTGTCATAAGTATTTCTCATTTTATTTATTTTTAAGTCTTTATTGCTAATCTATATGAATGCAATTCATTTTCTTTTATTGAGACAGGTTTTCTCTGTAACAGTCCTGGAAGTCCTGGAATTCCCTTTGTAGACCAGGTTGGCCTCAAACTCACAGAGATCTACTTGCCCCATCTCCCATGTGCTGGGACTAAAGGTGTTTGACACCAATTGTCCAGATTTAAATTAGTTTTTATATTGATATTTACATTTATTCTTTTCTGAGTCTAATGATACTTTTGATTACTCATTTTGTAGATAACATTGATTCATCTACATATTTTGTACATGCCATTTACAAATAAAAACTAGTTTAACATCTTTCTTTCTGATCTAAGTAAGATTTTTTGCCTTTTCTTTCCTAACTTATAACTACTGAACAAAACCTATTGGTTTGAATGAAAATGTTGAGAATAAATACTCTTTTCTTGTTTCTGATCCCAGGGGAAAGTAAACAATATTTCATCAAGTATTAATAATTATATGGAGATTTATATAGCTATTCTTAAAGAGTTGAAGTGCCCTTTCATTCCAAATGTGGCTAGACTATCTAATAAATCTTGGAATTTTGTAGTGATTGTCAGTAGTAATTGTCAACTCGGAAGAATTGAGAATCACTTAAAAGTCAGACTTCTCTCTCTCTGTGTGTGTGTGTGTATGTGTGTGTGTGTATTTGTGGGGGAAAGGGAAAAGGAGCAGAATGGAGGGAGAGTACGAGGGAGTGAGGGAAGAAAGGAGAGAGATCTTGATGCATTAATTGAGGTGGGAAGACCTGCCCACTGTGGATGCCCCAATTTCCAGGTTCAGATTCTAGAGAGTGTAAACAGAAAAAGGGCTGAGCAGCAACACGTTTTCATCACTCTCTGCTTCCTTGACAACTCTTCAAGTTCCTGGTACCTTGACTTTCCCAACATGATGAACCATAATAAACTCATTATCTCATAAGCTGTTTTGTTGTAGTATTTTATCATAGCAATAAGAAAATAGACTAATAGTCATCCTAATTGTGTTTGAATAATGTCTACAAAGTGTATCTTTTTAAAAAAGGAGATCAAATACTTTAATTGGAAGATGGCAGTGTACCTTGAACACAAGTACTAGTTTCACAATGCACTCTAATAAAACGTTACCTTAACTTTTAGATTTTTCTTTGATATTTATTGAGCTCTACATTTTTCTCTGCTCCACTCCCTGCCTGTTTCCTCGCCTTCAACCCTCGCCCAAGGTTCCTTTGCTCCCAATTTTCTCAGGAGATCTTGTCCTTTTCTACTTCCCATATAGATTAGATCTATGAATGTCTCTCTTATGGTCCTCATTGTTATCTAGGACCTCCAAACAAGCTCTCAAAGTGTATCTTTAAAAAAATACTTTTCTTCATATTTATGTCTGTCTTGTTTGAAAAGTGTTTTACTTAGACATTATACAGATTTGCATTATATTCAAATTGAAAATAGATACCTTTTAATCGAACTGTTTGAACAACAGTAATGTGTTTATGATTCGACTGAAATCTTTTCTCTATTCTTTTTTAATTTGTCATATGTATCCCTTGTTCTCTTTTTAGTTTTTGTATTTGTTATATGGAGGAATTGTATTTTTATAATGACATTTAATCTCCTTTATTGGCTTATAAGCTTTAACTGTTAGATATTTTTACTACTTCTATAAGAGTGTAAGATACATCTTTAAATAAAATATTGTACTACTTTTGGTAGCACATGTGCCTTACACTAACACTTCCATTTATTTCTCCTAAGCCTTTTTGCCACTATAGTCACAAGTTTTATTTTACATGTCTTTCTAGTTATTATTTTTGCTTAAATATGCCTTAATGATACTTAAATTGTAAAAATTATTTTATCTTTATGTATGCATGTACCAATTTTGTTCTCCTTCCTTCTTTCTCTTTTTATTTCATTGATATTAAAATCTATTTTTAGAATTATTGGACTTATTTTCTTAAATGTAACTGTATCCTGGAGGGTTTCTATGCTAAGTGGTATGTATATATCTACTATATGAAATCATTCAAAATCTGAAATACAGTGAGGATGTCATGAAGGAGTGTGGGGAAATGTAGTGAGAAAAAGAACAGAAATGATGGAGACCAGGAGCATCAGCAATAAATTAGCTGATTTTCATCTTGCTTATGTTGAGTAGCTTCTATTCTTTGGAAACTGGTGATTGATAGCTAGTATTAAAGTTCTTGAGAGTTTTGGAATCGTTATCCCTGGTGATCTTTAGAAAGAGAATGGATTTTATTTCTGAAGGTCTGTCAGGATATGTCTTTATCAAATGAAGAAGTGTGAAAACAGTTTCTGGTATTTTGTCCTGGTAACACAATACTGTGATCTATATTTGCAGACACTAAACATGGAAGCTCAAAGAAGCTGTGTGAAGTAACGGAGTTAAATTAAGATTGCAACCTGGTCTGTAGTACAAGTATGTAGAACCCTCAAAGAGAATATATCAAATGCAAACTGAAGGAAGGCAAGGCAGCCATTATCACTGGCCTACCTGCTAGGGCTCACTCTTGCTCTTGGAGGGTGAAGCCTATTGAGAAGGGAGGTGGGCAGGGAGGGAGGGAGGGAAAAGAGAGGGAGGCAGACATTGCACAATAGGTTCCCAGCCTGTGTGTTTATTTTGATTAACTGAATTTTAAAGTTGTTTCAAGTTCATCTTCAAAGAAGAAATCATATATGCCTCTCCATAACAGCAATCAAATAGGCAATATAGTCATCTCTCCTGATAGGTGGACGAATGTAAAACTTTGGATATTTGACTCATTAGTATGGATCTCTAAAACTGTTTCTTTCCTCTCCAGTACTTTTTGTTTTCCTGATGCAGTGTACCAAGTGAAGTCAAAGATCAGGGTGTGGGTAAATGCCTACATTGGCTATGCCCAAGGCACTTTCCTAAGTAGTCTAAACAGCAACCTCGTACTAGGAAAATGTGTTGTCCTTGTTTTAATCAGTTCAACCAGGTCATGGGAAACTACAAAGCTGTATGTAATTGTTGTATTGTAAATAGGCCTAGGATATGCAGTGTTCTCCTAACCATTGAATCATCTCTTCAAGTTCACATGCTAATAACTTTTAAATACTTTTAGAAAATTGTTTTTTCATATATTCCCTCAGCTTTATTAACCAATAAATGATGAATTAAAATTGTATATATTTGCAATGCCCAACATATTTCAATTTATATATTCATTGTGAAGTAATTAAATCAAATTAATTAACATATTCCTTACCTCATTATTATATTTGTGTCCGTATGTGTGTATGTGTGTGTGAGAGAGAGACAGAGAAAGACAGAGACAGAGACAGAGACAGAGAGAGTATATGTACAGGTACATATGTACCTGGTGACCAGAGACCAACCTTAGGTGTTGTTCCTCAGGGGGCCATCTACCTTGTTTTTGAGACAGGGCCTCTTACTGAACTGAAGCTCACCAAGAAGTCTAGGCTCCAGGGATCTTCCTGTTTCTGTCTCTGTAGTACTGTCCTTATAAGCATGTGCCTCCATGTCTGGCTACTTTTTCTTTTTAATATGGCTACTTGCGATTCAGTTCAAGTCCTTATACTTAGGCAGCAAGCAATATACTGACTGAGCTAGCCCTCTTTTACTACAACCAAAATTCCTTTTTTGTTTTGTTAAGAAAAGAATATTTTGGGTACAAATCAGTATTTGTTATTTGAATTCTTAGTTTGATTGTCTTGAGTTAGGGTCTCTCTGTGTGGTCTAGGGTAGTTTGAAATTCATCATGTAACCCAGGCTGGCTTACAACTTGTGATTCTCTGGGGTTATAGATATTGTTAATTATTTTTTTAGTTTTACTTATTTATTTTATACTTTGATAATTTAGTAGTGTATATTTGTGTGTATAGTATAATGTGTGTATGTATGTATTTTTAAATATACAAATATAACTTTCTCAGTCTGTATAATGTTACTTGAATGTATAGGTGTTGAATGAAGTTTCTGTCTTACCCAGTTTGGCAGCTGTTCAGTCCCAAAGAAACACAAAGATGCTTATATTAATTATAAACTGGTCTATTGTTCAGGCTTGTTACTAACTACCTCTTAAATTTTAAATTAACCCATAATTATTATCCACGTTTAGCCATGCGACTTGGCACATTTTTTCAGTAAAGCATTCTCATCTTGCTTCCTCTGCTTCTGTATGATGACTGCATCTCAGCATTTCCTCTTCCCACAATTCTCCTAGTCTATTTGCCCTGACAATATACTTCCTGCCTGGCTACTGGCCAATCAGCATTTTATTAAACCAATATGAGT
>LOJH01025674.1:0-18654 GCA_001685095.1 Ellobius talpinus
GGGAGGAAAATGGGAAGAGGGGAGGAGGTGGAAATTTTTAATAATAATAATAAATATAAAGATACTGGAAAAAACAGCTTTTAAAAGCAGGCTGAAGGTGTAGCTCAGCTGGCAGAGTGTGGGCTGTGCACAAAGCCCTGGGTTCAAGTCCCAGTTCCACATCAACAGACACTAACCTGTAACCACAGCTCCCAGGAGGTGGAGACAAGGACAGTCAGAAGTTCAAGGTCATCCTCAGGGATGTTTATAGAGAGGTCAAGGTCAACCCAGGCTGGAAACTCAGTGGTAAAAAAGGGGGGAAGGGGTTCAAATGTATCGGAAGAATGGCGGCACCAATGCCTGTTTTCCACTGATTCTGAGATTACTGTATAAAGTTCTTAAACCTGAGCCGAATAGAATCAGAAACTGGCACCAATAAATTCTCTACTCAGTCTTAACAACAAAAAGAAAATCCCTTTCAAATTAGAAGAATCACTGTATTTAAAACTTGAAGCCTTCATGGAATTCAGTTGGTAAATTATGTTTTAAACTACACAAATGTTTGAAAGGTGAGAGTCTCAAAGGTATCTAAAGAAATCAGTGAATAATCTTTACAAATCTTTGAAATAAAGGAGGTAGAAAATAATAGCCCTGTTATAAAGGATGAGAAGAAAAGGGCTTGTAAAGGATGAGAGAGCAAGTACTGCGTAGTGTACTTCTATCAAGTATTAGGCCTTAGAAAAGGAAAAATTTTAGAAACTAAGGTGGTAAACTGGTGTGTCTAAACTCAGAGTTTTTATTTCAGTGTCCACATAGAATTGCAGGTGATGTGATGTTAATGACACCGTTACGAACTGTTGCACAAGTAGTGGATGATTTCTCCCTTAGCATTTCAAATCCAGCCCTAGAAACTGGTAGTCCTTATGATTTTAATTTCCATTATCTTTGAAAGTGAGAAATCTCTGGATCTCATTCTCAAGAAGGACTGAGACCTCTAAGCACGTAGCTCCATCAGCTCAATTACCTCTTCTGTCCCTGGGTTACTAGAAACAACTATTTTTATAGTATACAAAATATGCCTCTGACATATTCCTTTGCATACCCAAGTCACTCACCAGCAATTAGAAATAAAATTAGAAAGAAGAAATGTTTATTCTTCAAACATGGTGAGTTACATTATTATTTCAGGCTCAATAATAGCTTCTACTAAGCAGTTCACTTAGCTCTTACAGAGGCAGAACTCTGTCCTCTACTTTATTAGTGGATCTTTGCCATATCCTCTTGAAGATTACAATAATTTAAAAATCTTATATAACCTCCCATATCCATATTATTCAAAATATGTTGTCAATGAATTTCCTTCCTCTGAATTAAAATCAAATAAAACATATAGGTGATCATGAAAAAGCAAGCAAACTCAGTTTGGGTCCATTCAAGTTGGGCTGTTAAAATTCAACATCAAAAGACAGTAACTATTATCAGCCTGGAGATCTATGGGCCTCATAGTTTTGAGACAGGAAAAGTCCTTTACCTTGGAGCTATGGAGATCAAGGGAGCTATGGAGATGATTTTTGAGAGGGCATAATTAGAGGGGGGAAATGAAAAATAATTCAAAATGTCCATGCTTTTATTTTTAATGAGTTGTAATGAAGAGATTTGATAAATATTGAACTGGATGCAGTTATCACTACTTATAAATAAAGAGCAGAGAGAGAATGATCAGATGATCCTAATTAAAGTCTAGATATCTTAAACTAATCATCAGAAAACATCCTAATTTGGTGTATACTATACATATATTAAGTTCTTAGCATCTAACACACACCAAAATATACAGGTGCCCTCGAACAAACGTGTGGAACTGCATTAGATTGGAGAACTGGTGTATGTAGCAAGGCTTATTGCTCTATTTTAAAACAGCTCACTTTGGAAAAGAACTAGACCAGAAAGGGCTGGAGGATAGTGACGCATCATGTTGTATCTAGATGGTCAGGATTATTGAGCGAGTAAATTAAATAAATAGATTCATTTTTAAATAAAATGTTGGCGCCCAAGTTTATTTCCAAATATCCTGAAGAAAATCTGATGAATAAGGTCACATTAACTTTCCTTCCATAGAGCTAAAATCCCTAAGGGACAGATCATACTATAGAACAGTAAGGTCAAATCATGGCTGTATACCTTTAAGATACCAAGGGCAGAAGGCCACAGAACTTCCTGAATCCAGAGCCACTTGCAAGAAACCAAGCAGTCAGCATTTAACAAAATCAGAACTGTTCTTAATTATTTGGGGGTAAGAAATTGAAGTTTTGAATCTTTTGATATATTACTTTTCTCAGTAATTATAAATTTCTCTACAATTGAAAAGAGAAAACATATAATGGCTTGTTTGTATTAAAAAAAGTCAAAAAAATAAGGCAACCAAGGATCAAGTGGAAATTTTATCTATTTCTTTTAGCCTCTGTAGAAATAAGATGAGGCTTTTCCTTTTATTCATACACAGAAATTCGATGATATCTGTTCTCTATTATATACACATATATGTTTAACTTACAGTATATCTAAAAACAGACAACTTGGAAAAGTTGAGAGGAGAGAATCGGGGATGTCAGTTACCTGCTGGACACTCTATCATATATAGCTCACTATACAGGAATACCAGAAAATAGCAAAATGTATCTGCATCCAAATGGGGAACACACTGAGACTCCCATGACAAAGTCAGATTAACTTCAGTGGTCGATACATTTTGAAGCATCCCAGCTGTTGACATGGCATAGTTTGGTACTAATTTTGTGTTTCTTATACTCTATCACTTCACGAGTTCTCTAGACATATAATGAACAAAATTAGTATAAATGTAATACCATGTTAACTACTGTTAAAATCTCATGGAAAATAATTGGGTTACTTATTTATTTATGTCACTCATGATCAAAACAAGTCTGTGACTCATATGATACCCACCAATCTTTTGGCCTCCATGTTAGGTTTATGGTTTAAAACCAAAAATACTCATTCAAATGTAAGCTTTAGATGCTCTTTGCCCTTGTCAATCTCATAGTTGCCATTGACAACTGAATATTTGCAGTAGTGATTCCAATGCATAACCTGGGCAGGCAGCTGTGCAAAGTTAGGATACATATTGTGTATTTTTCTAAGCATCAGAGACTTAAATTTCCCTAAGCTTAATTGCTCTTTCCATGGGATTTGATGCTTTTGCTGGTAAATTAATATTTATATATGTATGCAGATACATATATAGATATAGGAAATACATATACATTAACACACAGTACTATAGATAAAGCACATGTATAATCACATATATGTATGTATCAGGTTTTTGCAAATGAAAAAAGAAGCAAGCAAAACAAGACTGACCTGACCTACCTGTACTCGGTTCACACTCGACAAAGTCTTCGTCATCACTTGAACATTCAGCAGATGAAACAAGGTCATCTGATGTTGGCTATTGATGTTAACAGAGCAGGTGGAGGGAAGAGAGAAAACAGAGGCAGTAAGGAAACTGATAGGTAAGTACATTAAATCTTTTCTCTTGCCCCCCCATCACCACTGGTTTTTCTCTGGTGAGGATTGTCTGTATGGGTCTCCTATAAATCTGCAGCTGCTTTGAGGCTGCAGAGATTCAAGGCTGTCTACTTTGATTTCTGGATGAGGAGGAAGAAGGAAAGGAATTGCGGAGAATGGCATTGGAAGGGCCCAGCCAACACTACACTCTCCGTGCTTTGAAAGGGATTAAGTTCATATGGCACATGGTTTCATGTGCACTGTTGGGGGTCTGCAGATCTATAGGCAGTATAATTAATGAACACTATGGGATGCTATTCATTCAGTACAGCATAATAGCTTCTCTGGCTTGCAGCGGTTCCTTCTCATAATTGCTGCAATTAGCTGAATTAGTAATGTGGATCAGCGGAGTGATACTGCACAAGCTCCTGGACATGAGTAAGGCTCTTGCTGAAGAGAGCAGAAATTCCCACCATAATACCAGTTCAACATAAATCCGTTTATTTTTTTTAACCATGCAAAAACTTCCCAGTGCTATGGAAATTGTTAGAAGAAAACCACAGGACTGTGAACATTGGCAGTAAAGTGGACCCTTGGCACACAGTAGGTGAGAATAAGTAATTTTCATAACACAAATTATAAGCATTACAAATACTAGTGAAAGACTAATGAAGGATTAAATGACTTACACACTAAACCCCAAACATATTTTGGTCATTATATATAGAAATACTCGGTGGATTGTAGGTTTTTTTAATAAATGCCCATTTATTTTCTTAATGTCAGTAACATTAACTGAGTTGCTGATTTTATTATTCCCAACCCATTGAAGTCTGGATCCATATTCAAGAAGAAAAGGTCATAAAGAAATGTTTTCTTTGCCTTTTGAACAAGTTTTATAAGTTGCTATGACTGATATGTACACATTCTCTTCTTTTTCCTTTGAGACAGGGTTTCTCTGTGTATCTTTGGAGTCTGTCCTGGAACTCTACAGACCAGGCTGGCCTTGAACACACAGAGATGCCTCTGCCTCCTGAGTGCTGGGATTAAAGGCATGCACTATCAACGCCCGGCTAGACACAACTGCCCAAACCTTCCACTGAGACAGATGGCGATGTAATGTTTAAAAAGACTAGAAGTGAGGGAGGATAGCTGACTTGCTGGGGGACACACATCTTGTCAGAAACAAAGTGATGATTTCCAAGATACATTATCACTATGCTTGTGGCACACGACAGCCTTTCTATACCCTGCCTTCTAGAGAAGATAGGTTGAACTGTGATCCCCTCATACTTCAGGATAGGACATAATTTGGACATTAGGTCTTAATGAGAGGCTTCAGTGCAAATGAAATCATTAGGATGGCCCTGAATACAGTAGGATCTTCCAGAAGAAATTGGGCCACAGACATAGAAAGGGAGGAGTCTACGCAGATATTCAGAACAGAGGTGAGCATCCACATGTCAGGGACAGAGTCCACAAGAGGAGCTACTTTGCAGACACTGTGGCTTCAGACTGCAGCCTTTAGAATTCTGCAGGAATATGTTTCTATGGTTTGAGCCCCCTGGTCTATGGTGCTTTGTTACCTCAGCCCTAGCAGATGATCACACATGACAGTTCATATGGATAGCATTTCCAAAGTGTACCCCCTTTTTAACTACTCGTATCAAGTGAAGAATGACCAGAAACAGAATAAAAGAACAATGGTGGAAAGAACACATCGGGTAATTCATCTCACTTTCCAACACTACAGATCCTTCTTCTAGCGCTGAGAGGAGCAGACTCTATCCCTGCTCCGTCTGAAAGTTAGAAGATGAGTAATTTGAGAAGAACCCCTCCATAAGTCTGTGCTACTAAACTAGCCTATGCCAGCAGCTGTATCCAGGTGAACTATTCCTTGTGCCAGAAAAATTATACTCCCTTAATACATGTTCCTCTAAGCGCTAATGTAATTCTACTTGCCACTACTTAGGGATGGGGGTTGATGAGGGGTTACATGTAAACAGACAAAGCAATTAGCTGAATCCAGGGTGGTATGCTTCACTAATACAGCTGGATAGAGACTCAGGGTTGATATGCAGAGAGTAGAACTATGAACTTCTATCTAAACAATGCAGTACCCACCCTTCGTGTGCATGTTGTGTGTGTGCTGCATGCTTCCATAACCACAGTCATCTTCCACAAGAACTTTTGACACTGAGGACAGTCAAAACGTACATGAAGAAATAGATACCTGGACTATCAAGATACCTGGCTGTTAAGCATTTACTGTCTGTTCTATTCAGGCTTCATATTAAGTGGTTAACATGGAAAACTCTCTTAGGACTCACAGGAATCAAGGGAACTGATATTTGTGGCGACATCTGCTGTTTCCACCCACCGTCCACATCCCTCAGACAATAATGCTGCGGTAGGAGATGTTTCTACTTGCACAGTTATCTGGGAATATCCACCAAGGTTCCTTCCATGTTGCTCAGTTTTTTTGTATGTGACTTTCACAGAGACTCTGGTTGTTTGAAAGACAAATGTTCCCCTGTAGGTTCACATATTTGATGTTTTGGCCTCCGCTGGTGACACTGTTTGGGGGAGTATATTGAACTTTTAAGAGGCAGAACCTTATTAGTGAAAAAACAGCTGCAGCAGGCTTTGAGGTTTTATAACCTGCCCCTTCTCACTTCCTGCTTTCTCTCTGCTTTCTGAGCACAGAGAAAATGTGGTCACCCAGCTTCCTGCTACAGTTACCATGCCATGGTTTTCTGCCCATTCTGCACTCGTGTCCTCTGTAACTGCAAGCCAAAAAGAAACTCTTTGTTCTTTAAATTCATTAGGTTGTGGTATTTCATCATAGTAACCGAAAAATAACTAATACAATGACTCTTAACTGTACTTTGCAAGGGCTAAGCATAAGGTACTCATAACCTGCCTGTATGTGCTAAATTCTACCATTGTTTATGACATTCCAAGAAAAATGAAATAGTTGTAACTCCACAACCTAAGTAATTTTGATAGTAGCAGGCTACTTCTTATTTCTGTATCCCTTATATATGGCTATGTAAGATGATTTCTTTACTCATGAATTACTCATTGATGAGTTTGTTACTTTCGGTATTTATCACACATCTATGAAGGAGGCACAGTGACAGTGACGAAGGATTAAGTGAGAGATGAAGTGGCTCTTCTGCTCTGGGAAGTCAGTCTCTGATGGGACAGTCAAGTACACAGGCAAACTCAATAGGGTAAACGGAATGTTGTGACAAGAGTTAGCAGGAGTCAGCAAGGAGCAAGTGGCAGGAGACTAGATGTGTCTTTTAGACAGGAGGGAAGGAGAAACAAGCCCATAGGGACAGATAGGAAAGGACGAGTACAAATCCAGGATTCGAGGCTGGAGAAAGAGAAGAGCATTTCATGTAAAATAAATAGCATTTGCTAAGTGTCACTAGTATGAAATATTTATTTGCACATCTATAGGTAGTAGGGGAAGAAAAGATGGTTTGGAATAACAAGATAATAGCAACTTGAATGATCATCTTTGCATGGGAACCTCATCTAACAAGCATGGATTTAATACCCTGCCCCATCAGATTCCTTCTTTCTCCTCCCTACACCTCATCACTACCCCTCATGACATCCTTTCGGGAATCAACTTACAAGATTTACAACGTGGTCCCTGAAAATGACAGCCACAGCTCTGCTGGTGTAGATTAAACACTCTATTTCCCTTTCTCTAAAGGAGTAAAATGTTCCTTTCTCCTTATATATTAACCATGTTCTATATCAAAAATAGCAATTCCTAGTATTCTATTTTAAAATATATATTTCGTATGTTTAATCCACATGTTGGAAGCATTCACTTCCGTACTAAGTTTCATAAAACTAAAGATATGTATTGTGATAACTTTCAATAAAGTATATCTGTGGCAAGTACATCTTTATTCCTTTCCTGAAAGTTTTTTATTGCATATATATATATATATATATATATAACACCAGTGATTATTAAAGTTACCCTAGAATAAAATTGGGATTGAAGAAAGCTCAAAACTCTGGCCAGGTAAATTTATAGATGTGTTTGCCTTCCAATTCCCTCAGTTTCACAAACCTGACTTCTCATTTTACTTCCGTGAGTTATTGTTTCTATAATCACCTATGGCTAATTATTTATTTTGCAAGGCTCTACTCCATCTCAGCATAGGGACATATTTACACCATTCTCTCTTATCATCCACTATTTGTGAGACCGAGAAGTGTCTAACGTTAGAATCACGATGATTCACGTCAGTGTCACCATGTCCCCTCTCCTGACTGCCCAACTATCCCCTGTGACTCGAAATTCTAACCTTCAGCTCTTCATCTTACACCAGCACTAGGCTAATCATTTAGGGGGCAGCCAATTTTCTCCTCCCAACTCCTTGGAAGCATGATTTTCTGACTGAGATTAAGTGTAGTATAAAATAAGTCCTACCACAGAACAGCTTTATGAAATTATAAATAACTCACTCAAGAATGATATCTCCATTCTTCCAGTGAAAAAGGAAAGGAGAAAGGTCCATAAATATCCCAAAGTTCCACAGAAAACAGCCATATATCTCAGCAGCTGCTTCATGCTAAACAGAATTCAATTCTTTCAAATGCCTGTGGCTTAGGCATTTTCCCCTCCATCCTTCTATTACAAGAGTAAGAATTGGCGTTTGAAGTATCTCATAGCTGGTAGGGGAGGGTCTATCTTCCTCTGTTAAGAACATACATTCGGTATTTAAATAAAGGACACTGGAGTTACTCTTCAGTTACCAACAGCCTAGTGAGTCTAGGCAAACAATGACCTCAAGAGAGATTATGAAAGTTTGAAAACTTTGTGTTTAGAGGGAAACATTGTATTCAATAAATATTTGCCATTATGTACCTTGTCTTTGATCAATGTCAACACACACACACATACACACACACATACCTAGATGATTTTTTATGTTAAATCATAGATTTTTTAAAAAAATCACAGAGCTTGGGAAGATACAAGTTATTACTTTTATTACCTCTTCTTGTTTACCCTCATCATTCCAGCGAACTCAAGCCCAATAAAGAAATGAGGTCAGAGCACAGAAAGATGAATGCACTACCTATCCTCTCATTATATTCTGATCGAGCACACTCTTGCTCTGTGCAGTCATCCTCAATAGAAGGGGCAGCAAGATGGATGAATGCAGTACCTACCCTCTCACTGTATTCTGATCGAGCATGCTCTGTGCAGTCATCCTCAATAGAAAGGGCTGACATTTTTATAGCAAAATGAAACATAAATAATTTTAGCTTGTCATACTCAGAAAGGGAGCATGGAAGCATAGCATGGGGCAGGCATAAATGATGGCACTCAAGTGATAATGTTTCAGTCTGGTGAAGAGGCTACCTCAGGTGACCCTCATGTCTTTTTCTTCTGTCTACCCAAGTCTCTGAACTGCAACAATGTACTGTGAATTTTCACTCTCTCTGCCATGCTCTTGGGATTTTCAATACATCACATCCTTTATTCTTTCTGCCCACCCAAGCTAATAAATTGCCAAGTAAGATATGACCAGATGCACATCTTGGTTTATGTACATGTGCAACAGAAAAACTTTAAGGAGACTATTCCTGGCTTAAATCACTACATTCAGTCTCAACTATTCCCCTCACTCAGAGATCTGGGTTAAAAGCTCAACATGGTCTGTATAGGTGATTTTATATATTTTTGCATTTACGCACTTAATCATTCATTTCTTCCACAAATATTTATTAATTGCTTATGATATGGTATGGCAATTACTGTGCTGGGCATTGCCCAGGCTCGGTCTTTGTCCTCATGGGTTTTACAAACTATTAAACCTGAGCTAGGAAAAGTAAACTCCACTGATGGGTTGCAGCCCTATGAGAGTGATGTTAAAACTTTACAATTAATATAGAAGACTTTCTGTAAATAATATTTCTTTAAAAACAAGCAGACTATATAGGAATTCAAGAAAATTCTGCTTTCCTAAAAATTGTTCCCACCTTCATTTTTCTTCTTTTCCATAATGCACACAGTAGACTGGGATAAAAATGACATGACTTGTAATAACTTTTGCTAACAAATTAGCCTTTGAGGAAATCCCTTTGCAGACTGCAGATTTAATTAATGGCAGACACACCAAGCAGAGCTGAGCTATAAATTGTGCTAAAGATTTGGGGTTTTGTGTGCTGTGATCAAGGTTTTAGGAGGTATGAGTAAGCACGGCTTGTTTTATTTTCTTTGTCTCTCCACTTTGAAGATTTCTCTTCCATCTGTTCAAAGAGGAAGGGTAGATCAAGAGAGGGGGAAGGGAAGAATGTGGGTGGACATTAATCTATCTGTTGTCTGAGGCAGCCTGACAGAGGGAAGAGTATTGAACCACAGAAGATTAACCAAACTTCAATGCACCCTCCCAAAAGCAGGAGGAATGTTATACTACGTGGTGTTACACTGATAAGCAAATCCCTCTCAATCCTTTCAATTTATTTCTTGGCCTGGAGAAATTACGTATTATTTAGGAGGCAGAAAAAATAACAATAAAATAAAATACATTGCCCACCTATTCTACACAAACACCAAGAATCTAGATGGGTTCCTAGTGATTATGCACATAGAAAGTTTGATCTTCGATGGCTATTTTCTCCCCACCCTTAACTACTGCTATTCAGAAAAAGGTGGCTGTATGTCCATTGCAAACTTTCTGTTTTCTTCACAATTTTTGAATATTTAGGGTCTAACCGTTATACGAGATGACAAAATTTAGTTGATTCTCCAAATACCTGATGTGTTTTTATTTCTGTTTTTTTCTTCCTTTTTCTTATAGATAGAATTTTCTTTCCAGGTGGGCTTTATGTCAATATTCCTAAAACCAAGGCTCTGTTTGTGGTGGAGAATTGCAAAGGACAGATATTATTGTGACCAAAAGTAAAGATGTAGGTACCAGCTAGTGAGTGTTTTAAAGTCAAGTATATACGTTCTCATCAAGGATAGCCATAATACTTTTGAACAAAAATGTTAATAGTATGAAGTTCTGACTCCAAGGTCAGCAGAGAAGAAGGGATATATGAGAATATAAGGAATACAGAATTATCCTTTCTTGCAGGGTGTTCTTTATCTTGGCCCTTTGTCATGGAGTCTGACATTACAATCCAAAGAGAATGGCTTTATTTTTTCTTACATAGAGAAAGCATAGCTAGAGGTCTTCATAAGACAAACATAGTGTGATACACAGTGTGATGAGTAGGAAAAGGCTAGTCCTGGCTGAATCAACAGAATGAATCATCTTCAATAATTAAACACCTGTAAGGGGTCTCAAGGGACCATAGTATGTAGCGATGACCTTAGACTTTCGTCTCATGATGAACTTAGATATGTGAAATGAACAAGAGAAGACAGGGTAGAGAAACAGTAAAATTATTAGGAATTAAAAATAGTCAAATTTTTACTTATGCATGTCAGGCCATTGTTATTGGAAGGACCATGCCAGGTTTGTCAACATCCAGCAGATCAGATTATTCAGAAAAGAAAAGGGACCAGCCATCTTAGAAAAATGGGCAAGGCTGCGGTTCAGGCCCAACAAAGAAAACTAAAAGAACTACCAGCTCAAGAACATTTCACACAAATGCACAATTTCTAACTCAGCTTAGAAATTAATGTGTGACTATTATTTGTAACAAGAAAGTGCAATGAATTGAATAACTGTATTGTAATGCAAAGGGAAAAATGTAAGATGAACCTTTCTTTACCATTGGAAATAACGTCTCTACTAGGTCAGGTTAAGGAAAATGAAAAAAAATAGGCAACATAAATAAACAATCAAGCAAAATGAAAGCCAAGAGAAGATGAAGGGCATTATCAGTAGTTAAAATAAGGTTTGTACACTCGAAGCTGAACTTGGTAAGCTACTGAGAGAGTAACAGGTTCTTCAACCAGTGACTTTGAGCCAGAACCGCGTGGGAAATATGAAGGTCAACTGAAACACATGAAATGAAACGGGAGAGACAAGAGCTGCTTAGACGGTCATCTTCACCCTGAGAATGAGTGCCTAGAGTTACTATAGAGCTACTTAGTCTGCAAGAGAGTACAAAGCTCCCACAAAGAGAGCCATGTCTGTTAATGCTATTCACTCAGTGAAACCCAAGTTAGGGAAAATCTTCAAGTACTGTTAAGTAAGAAATTCCTGAACCCAGATAGTCTCACTTACTTCCTAGGTGTCACAAGCTCGTCATAAACACTACTTCAAAACAATTCGCAAGACCAACACAACCATACTGGGGAGATGACTCCAATGGTGAAGTGGTTGCTATGTAAATATGATTACCTGACTTTGTTCCCTAACACCCATATAAGAAAGCCAGGTATAGTGGGGACCACCTATAACCCTAATATTGGGGTCTCAGAGAAGGGTGTCTGAGGCTTATAGATAACCCAGTCTAGCCAAACAAGCTCTAGATTCCATGAGAAATCATGTCTCAGAAAGATAAGGGAGAAAGCAATTGAGAAAGATAAACAATACTGACCTCTGGCTTTCACATGCTTCTGTATACATGTTGCACACTTGTGTACATATATGCACACACAGGCAGACATGAATGGGCTTGTATACAAGTGCACATATAGCCATGCCATATACCAAGAAAATAGAGCCTAATTTCCATGAATAGTGTTAAACTATTTATTTCTCTTTTCTGGTGGAAAGTGAGACCAACACTTTCCTCCATTATAGCTTATAAACATGGTTTATCTTGTCAAAGTAGGTGTTGGGAATACAGTAGTTGTGGTGACAGAAATAAGGGCTCTGTGCTCATATTGCACTTTGCCGTTCTTCCTGACTTGACATACTTAAACATTTAAGTTTATAATTAGAATTCAATGGACAGTGGGACACATAGGCAGGCAAAGGAAACACATGCAACATGTATACCCATCTGTATACCTTGCCATCCCCTCTACATGCAATCTTCCAAACATTTCATGAGCATAGAATTCTGTGGACAACTCTCTTGGTTATTTTTCTATGCTGTGAGGAGAGGCACCATGACCAAGGCAACTTATCAAAGAAAGCATGTAATTGGGAGGGGAGCAGTCACAGTTCCAGAGAGCAGTAGATTTCATGACCATTGTGGAGGGGAACATGGCAGCAGGCAGTCAGACATGTTGCTGAAGCAGTAGCTGAGAGCCTACATATTGAGATAACAGCCATGAGGCAGAGAGGCAGGAGTGCCAACTGGGAATGACGTGGGCTTTTGAAAGCCCAAACCCACCCCCCAGTGACATACCTCTTCTGCCCAAGGCCTCACCTCCTAATTCTTTTCAAATAGTTCTATCAACTGGGGACTGAGCATTCAAATATATAAACCAATGAAAGCCATTATCATTCAAACCACCACAGCAACAATATGTCCCCCACTCAGTGTCTCTCCTTGAAAAGTTGGTACTGTCTTCTAGACAAGATTGACTGGGGATAAATTCTTATTTTGATCCCTTTGGATCTTTGAATATCCCTCATTGTGAATCCCACAACATAGAACATATGTGCTCTTCCAAGCAACCGTGGCAAATCCCTCCTTTCACCTGTTCACTAATGAACAAGCGGACACTAATGACTGAGAAGAAAAAGAGAAAGTTAGGGCTTCCCAAATACTTTTTCCTTTTTGGTCTTTACTTTTCAGTAAGTGGAAGTGAGACTGTTTCTAAGACATCTTTGATCAAAAGGTGGGATGCAAACTGAGAAGCTAGTTTGGAACAGCAATTCTACCCTTCTGGTTGGTAAATCAATATGTACCTGTAAGCTATGCAGTAAGAGTACTCGGTTCCTTCTGTGTTTTTTTTCCATTTGAGATGAATGCTCTTAAAATGGCTTTTAAAACTCATATTGCACCATATAAAATGGTAACCTGTCTTGATGACTTTATTTTTCATTTTTGTTTCCTTAAGTTCTCATTGAGTAGATATGGTAGGGGGAGTAGCTTTGTGATGTAGTATTTTCTTATCATATGCAAGCATTCTGTTCACCCCTAGCATTACCTCTTAGCCTGGATGTGACTAAATAGAGAGTAGAAACATCAGGAGACAATGGAAGGACGGCCGCAAACAAACTCTGCATTTCATGATTGAACAATACAGTTCCTCCCACTTTTGGAACAAGGAGATCCTTGCTTTCTTTTTGTGATGGTTTCCACAAAGCTTGGCGATACCCCTGAGAACAGTTCGGAAAAATGGTTTTTGAACAGGCCCAAATAATGCGACATAGTTTTCAGAATCTCAAATTATGACAAATATCCTATGCTCCTGAAGCTTGGTCCCTTGGGCTTCAATCCTTCACTAGCTTAATTCTCTGTATTACTCTGGGGGAAATACAACATCTTCACTGCTGTGTCTCTTCTAATTTTTCGGCCTCCACCCCAGCGCCTCTTATTTCCTTCTTCAGTAACACTGTTTCAGAGAAGGTTCTATTAGGCCAAGACTCATGGACTCCTACTCCTTCCCACTTCTGAGAAACTCCATTCTGAACAACCACTTTAAATCAAATGATGATCAGACTATTTTCTGAAAAATGTCTTCATTCATAGTTGGGTGTCCAAGCAAGAATGAACACCCATTTCAAACAAAACAAGGGACTTTGCTTGTGTAGATATTGAGACAAACATCTGTCAGAGAACTGGTTTGAGCAGACAACGGCAGGTGGGTTGCCTTTCCATAACATCATCTTGGGAAGTGAAAATCAACTCTGTAGAGTCATTTTTTTTTATCAAAAACTGTGTCTAAGAAATATTTTGATTTATATTCTGCCTCTTCAAAAGAAATCAATGTGTCTTCTCCTGCCCTCTTTTAAATATGAGCAGCTCTATTTAGCTTTTCTCTGTTTTTCCCTTGTCTTCTAGACAGAGGAGGAAAATGTGTTCCATTTGTATATGTATTGATTTGATCACATTGAGGAAAAGTAAACAACTGAATACAGTGCAGTAGCTTTAATGATTGTCTTTCAGGGATAAAGATTTCTAAGCAAACTAGTATCATTCTAGGTGATTGGAAGTAAACAGAAATCAATAAAACAGGATTACTGGACAATAAATGCAAGCACTCACATTCATAATTTAAGAAGCCTTTTCCCATGCAGTCATTCCTGAGGAATTCACCTTGGTCCTCATCGATTTTTGTAGTGGTTAGATTTTCTCCCAGAATGTAATCTTTTTTCTTTCTTTCTTAAAATATTTTTGAGATTCTAACCACAGCCTCCTTGACATATGCTCCAAAAGTTGCTCAGAGGAGCAAAAATGCAAATGAAATTGTTTATCTTTAGAGACCAAACAGAGATCCTTAGATCCTCCCCCTTAATTCAGGTAGTTACACATTCAACAAAATACCAGGGAAGATGAAGGGCACTGAACAAAAGAGAACAAGTTTGGTTCTGATGTGAGAAGGTAAGCATTATAGACATTGTCAATGTCCATTCTTCTCTTCCTCCTTCCAACAACGGTCATGTGAGCAACTTAGGCAACTTTGCTTTGTAACTAGAAGTGGCCATGTGACATAGATCTGGGGAAAGAGATGAATAAGACAATCTGCTAGTTATGTAAATGCTTATTCTATTCCTTATTTCGGGGAAGGCTTTAGGGGTTGGTGTCTCACCAGGGGTAGGTGCAGTTGGTAGACATTTGCCACTAAACCTGATGACTTGAGTTTGATCTCTGGGATCCTTATGTTTGCGGAAGAGAACTGACTCTAAAAATGTTCTCTAACCTTCAGTTACAGGGACAACATGTGCATGCCTTCCTTACAATAAATAAATAAAGGGGGAGATTGGCTAGTCCAGCTGCTTTCCTTTTTACCTTGCATTTAGATTGGCGTTCTGGAGCAACAACAGCCACAGGGTGTGGAAACTATGTGGGAAAAGACAATACAAGAACTGAGAAGCTGACTTTAGTAGTAGCCATGATAATGTAAGTTAAAATTAATCAGCTAATTTCTCCTCTGGAGACTCCAAGGTCTGGCTAAAGAAGAAAATGTGTACTTTCGGCAGCCATCTCAGATCATGTTTTCTGTGACTGTAAGTTGAAGTCAGTCCTATAGAGCAGCAGAGAGAACACTGGGAAGCGGAGAGAATGCCAAGGCCTGCATGGCTGGGCTCTGCCTTTGGTGCTCATCAGTCAGCAGGAGACGTTTTAATAATTCCCAGGATTGGAACTTGGATGAAAGCCTGATGAGGAAAGAGCCACCGTGATTACAGTGTTCACCAATGTGCCAACTCTCGTCCAAAATGAGCTTGGAAAGGCCCTTTGGAACTGAGCAAGCAGAGAAAAACCTTTGTGACTGAGTAAGGCAAAGTAAGTTTGATTAAATATCTTTTAAGCTGCTTTAGTCAGTATCCCAGGCTGAACTGCTCTCCCCCTCGCTTCTTTGCTGTTGTCTGTGGTCTCTATATTCTTATGGGATGTTCAAGCATTAAGGTCTTCTTTGACCTCCAGGTTCCAAGTCCTGCAAAGCCAATCTCTACAGTGTCTTTCTGTGTGTCTGTCTCTGTGTGTCTGTCTATCTCTCTGTGTCTCTCTGTCTTTATCTCTGTCTCTGTCTCTCTCTCCTGCCCTGGTTCCTTCCCTGGATGAGCACCAAGACTCTTTAAGCAGAGTTCTGTCCTCTACCCCCCCACTGTCTTCATTGATCATCAAATAAAATCCAAACTTAAAATCAAGACCAAACATAAAACAAACAACAAAGCAAAACAACAACAAAAATTTAAAACTCAGGATCCTCTAGCTCTGGGCTTCAGTATAGTCAGCGCATCATCTTCCGCCCTATTTTCCACTGATATTTGTAAATGGCTCTATCTTTTTCATACTATTCGATAAATGTTTGCTTTCCCTGAACAACTGACTTCATGTTTTGGCTTCTACATTCCTCATCCAGGTCTGTTTTTATTCAATTCTACCTACTGAAATTCTATACATCTCCTTGTAAGGGTCCATATTTTTCATGTAGCGTTTTTCCCCTCAAACACAATATTCTCTTTAGCATACCAACTCAGTGTTTTCTTGGGATATAATTTAAGGAATTTCTTAAATTTTGAATGGTATCCCTCTGCTGACTGTTGTTTTTAAGAAGGCCAGGAGTTTGTTTATTGACAACTATGGAGTCAAGTGAAAGGGCTGTGTTTGGAGTCAGAAGACACAGACTTGACTAGACATCTGTGGTGATGGATGTGCAATACACCCATCAGCACTGTTCACTGGTATCCTCGCTTATGTATCTGAGACAATGACGTTTACTTCCTGCTACCACTGTGCAGGTTAGAAGGGAGATCCATGGCCCAGAGGCATTACTATTCTTTAAGATACAGAAACAATGGCAATGTTTCTTTATTGGCTTGAAAGCAACTAAGGTCCCTGAACAAGGCCCATATGCACCAAAGAAATTCAAATAAATAGTATGCATTTAGAGAATGTCCATTGATGTCAGCAGGCTCAGGCAATCCAGAAGCCATAATGAAAGGTTGAAAATTTTATAGATGGAAGAGGTGAAGTGTTTCTCACCTTTGTTGGGATGATGCTTCTGGTAACATCCCCTTTAAAGATGACAGGGGCAGAAATAACTTTACAAATTTTGCTAAGAGCATGGATTTCCCATCCATGGGTGCAACGGATTCAAACAATATGTTACACATGCATAATGGGAAATTATTCCAACTTTAAAAAGCAGAAAATTTTGTCATTTTTGATACTATGGATGGACCTATGCAGGATTATAGAAATGAAATAAGTGAGGCATGAAAAGTTATTGCTGCATGACCTCATAGGGAAAGGTCACAGACATAGAAGATGATGGGAGAGCCATAGAAGGAAGATCATTGAAATATTTGTGTAAGGGAAAAAGGATAAAACAACAACAAAGAAAATGAAATCAGTACAAAAAAGAATAGATCCCAGCAATCCATAGTACTGCATGGTGGCTATAGTCAATAATAATGTATATTTCAAAATCATTAAAAGAATATATTCAAGCATTACCTAAGGGAAAAATAAATACTTTAAGTAACAATTCTTGATTAGTCTGATTTAACCATTTCCAAAGAAGCTCATGTATAAAAGTATCTCTTAAAACCCGACAAAACCTAGCATTATTTTCTATATAAAAGCTATTATTGTATCACTTAAAATAAAACAAAGTGGATGAAAAGATATTTCAGCAGTTAAGAGAATGTACTGCTCTCGCAGAGGACTCTCGTTGGGTTCCTAGCTCCTATCTGGGCCTTCATATAACCATATCTCACTCCTGACCTCTTCAGAACTCTATGAACACCTGTGCTCATGTGCATATCCCATACACAGACACACACATACATTAGTAATTATAAACTTAAAAAAACTTTACAAATAAAATAAATTTTAGAACAGAAAAAAATTCTTTGGAAGATCATGTTTGCTTTTAAGGTAGAAAATGTCTCATTAGTCTAAAAAGAAATCTTACAAGTAACTTTTGATGAAGTCCTATAATCATGAATCAGGAGATCAAATCCTTATTTAATGGGATAAGGCTAAAGTAACTCAGGGTTCAATCAGGAATCTGTCCCCATATTTTTGTGTGAGAAGTTCAGTGAGTGCCATAGAAAGTTAGGGTGGTGGAGAAAAGGAAGCTGCTTCCTTTTGCTCCACAGTCCAGGCTGTACAGAGCCCAGGGTCCATTGATTCTTTGGCTTTACTTGCCCTGCCTCACTTAAACCCATAGGCAGAATTCTTTATATAAAGGAAAGTAAGAGAAAGTGTAATCAGTTTGGATTAATGCCCTGTAAAATGACTCCAGCAATTACACTGTTTATAAGTACCTCGGAGTCAATTAAGATAAACATCTATCTTTGAATATTCACATTAGTGCACTACACTGTTCTTTTGTAAATAAATCTTACATGAAGGTTGTGCACTTTGTATAGTTTATCATTCCTTATTCCTCTTCAATGAACACATTAATGCAAACAGAAGGGTAGTACTTAAACAGTGTTAGTTGCTGGGCACACATTAACACACAAGGCAGTTTCACTACACCTTTAAATAAAGAATAAATATACATTAGATTTTAAATACCTTTGTAGTTTGAATACCCAGAACACATTGTAGTGGACTCTTAATTTCTCA
>LOJH01025675.1:0-17020 GCA_001685095.1 Ellobius talpinus
GTGGAAAATTTTTTAATAACAATAAAAAAGTGTCTGAAATAAAAAAAAATAATTCTACTTCATTTGGTCTGAAGTCACTATTTGCATTTGAAAATCTATGAAGAAAACCAGATTCATGAACTCATTTGGTCTGTGTATAGAACAGAAAATTCAAGTTCCATTATCACCAGGAAAACATCAATTTCTGTCACAAATGAACAAAGACAGTCCATGAACTCACAAAAAGAAATGGGAGCACTGAGGGAGTGAAATGGGAGCACTTTAGGGGTGAAAAGGGAGCACTTTGGGGGCTCAACAGAGATGACAGTTTTGTTTGTTGTAGCATTTGGTGCTATTTCAGTCATTTGATTTTCAAAAGAAAAAATCATTTAAAACTTAGAGCTTTATAAAATGCATTAAATTCCTGGGAGTACCTGTCTCAGCAGGAAGCCCAAATTGAGGTTAACCAAGACATTCTCCAAAGTAACAGGCAGTAGTGAGGAGGAGAAAATGGAACCAAGAGAAGCTGATTCTTGAGAGAAAAATCTTAGGGTCTAGGAAAGGATTTGGAGAAATATTTTGGTCTCCACTATGATTCCTGTTAGAACTTGGAAATAGGAAAAAAGGGGAAGCTAGAAGACATTGATAAACACATTCAGCAAAGTAGCCTGATGCTAAATTACACACAAAATCAGTAAGTAGTCTTCCTATATACCAACAAACATACCAAAAAAGAAATTGGGGGAAAATATCATTCACAATCTTCGAATACACATTGCAATAAATGTGGTCATCTAAATGAAAAACTTATACAATGAAAACTTTAAAAATACTAAGAAATTGAAGAAGATACCAGAAGATGGAAACACCTCTATGCTCATGGATTGGTGAGACTGATATTGTGAATATGGCTCTCTTGCCAAAAGCAAACAAGGTAATTCCCATCAAATTACTAACACTCTTCTCCACAGAAATTAAAAATTAATCTCAGAATGAATATGGAGATGAGAAGACTCAGGTAGTCAAAACAATTCTGAACAATGATTATATCCTGATTTCAAATTATGGTATAGAGCTATAGTAATAAAAAGCAGTATGTTATAGGCATTAGCACAAACATATTTACTAATGGGATAGAATTAAGGACCTGGGTCCCTCTTACTTGCTTTTGAGAAAAGAGGCCAAAAATACATGTTGTAGAAAAGATCGAATTGTCAAACTGCATAGCAACATGGGGAGGACTGAAACTAGATCCTTATGTCTCACCCTGAACAAAATTCAACACTAAGTGGATCAAGGACCTCAACATAAGACATTATAGCTTATAACCTATATGTGTTATAGGAGAAATTGCCTATAGCTTTGCATTGTAGGCATGGGGAAGAAGATCCTGACCAGGCATCAACACTCAAGCTACAAATGGGACCAATTGAAACCACAAAGATTCCGTACAGCAAAGCACCATTCTCTGACTGAAGACTTGGCTTACAGGAAGGGAAAAACAGTATTTATGATCTTACATGTAACAGAGGGTTATTATCTAGACTATACAAAGGATTAAAAACAGAACTAAACATAAAGAAAACAAAAAACCCAATTTAAAATTGAGGCATGGAACAAAATAGAGAGCTCTTAATAAATAGAAATGGGTGAGAAATATTTTCCCCACTTTACTTTTAAATGTTTCCCTTCCCTTCCCTCCCTCCAGCCTCTCCCAGCTTCCTTATCTAAAACCTTTCCCATGTCCCCATTCTCAAATTGATAGTCTCTTTTCTTTGATTATATTATAGTTATTATTCTATATATGCACACACACACATATATGTATATATATATATAGAGAGAGAGAGAGCCTGCTGAGTCCATTTTTGTTATTTATACACATACAGTCATTACAAGGAGAGATTTTCATGGCAGCCTTCCTGGTCTTCTGGCTCTTACAATCTTTCGAACCCTTCTTCAGCAAGGTTCTCTGAGTCACAGACACAGTAGCTGTGAAGTAGATATATCCACTGGGGCTGGGCTCCCCACACTCTGTTGACCTATGCATTGTGTTCAGTTGTAGTTCTCATTTCCTATAAGAGAAACTTATTTGATGAGAAGCAGTTGCTACACTTCTCTGTGGGTTTAAGGCTGAGGTTTAGAATGTAGTAAGAAATTATGTGGATCTAGCAAAATGGCAGTAGAAGATTGAGGAAACTGCCTGGATTTCTAGTGCCAGGCATGATTTTTCTGCTGTTGAGTGGGCCTTAATTCAAATTAGACCACTGTTGCTTGTGACCAACCTGTTGAGTACCACACATGAAGATATTCTGAATATCTTGCCATGCTGGTAATTGTCAGGTTTGTGGTTTCAATTGCTTCTATCCCTTGGAAACTTGTGTAAAATTTCTGGCACCAGGAAAAGAATGCAGGAAACAGTCTCCCAGGTCAGATCCAGCTGAAGTCATCTAAGTTTTGTGTCCTCTGTGTGTGTGTGTGTGTGTGTGTGTGTTTGTGTTGTCTTTAGCAATAGGGACCCACCCTCAAGCCCTGGATGTAGGAGGATTGGAGCCCCACTTGTTCTTTCTGGCCACCTGGCTAGCTTATACCTGAAATAATTACACAGAAACAGTATTACTTAAATCATTGCTTGGCATATTAGCTCTAGCTTCTTATTGTCTAACTCTTACATATTAATTTAACACATTTCTATTAATCTGTATACTGCTATGTGGCAATGGCTTACCAGCAAAGTTTCAGCATGTCTGACTCTGGTGGCTCCATGGCAGCTTCCTGACTCTGCCTTCTTCCTGCTAGAATTCCATTTAGTTTTCCCTGCCTAGTCCTAGCTCTGATCCCCTATAGCTCTGCTATAGGCCCAAAACAGTTCCTTTATTAAACAATGAAAGCAACCCATAGACAAAAGGACCTCCTACACCACCTAGAAAGAAAAAAAAGAGCTGCATCAGTAATCTGTATTATTTAAGGAGTCCCTTAGACTACCCTGATCAACCCATCAAAGGTGTCCTGTGTCTGATACTGAGGTTTTTTGTTGGCCTATCGGTCTTAAGGGGTGTATTGCAAGCCCAAGTGTCTCAGCTTCTTTTAAGATAGATGTATCAAGAGAGTTCTCAATGGAAGACACAAAGGTGGCTAAGAAATACCTAGTAAGTGCTCATTATTTTTAATAATTAGGGAATTATAAATAAAAAAAGAACTTTGAGATGTCATCTCATTCCAGTCAGAATGACCAAGATCTAGAAAAACAGCTGACAACAAACACTGGTGAAGTTGGGCAGAAAGAGGACCCCTAAGCTTCTGGTGGTGGGAACACAAATTGGTATAGGCACTACAGAAATCAATATGTGTGCTCCTCAAAATGCTAGCAATAAATTTACCATGCGATCCAGCTACACCACTCCTTGGCATATGCTCAAAGGACTCACATGTGTAAATACTTGCTCAGCAACATTCATCGCTGCCTTATTCACAACAGCCAGGAAATGGAACCAATCTAAATATCCTTCAACAGATGAATGAATGAAGATGGTACAAATATACAATGGCATACTATTCAACCATGAACAAAATTTAAATCATGAATTTTACAGGTAAATAGAGCCAGAAAGTCAAACAGTGCATATTCTCTCTCATCTATGGTCACAAGCTCCAATTTGTGACTATATAACATAAAGTAATCATAGAAACCAGGAAAATATAAGGGGACAGTAGGTGGGGATGGTCTTAGGAGGAGAATAGTAAGATACAGGTGATATGAAGTGGGAAATAGAATAACAGGGAGGGGATTCCAACTGGGGAAGGAGGGTAATCAATACATAAAGAGAAGTGGCAACGATCAGTTTTATCTGTGACCACTCGGAGCCATACATTAAAAAAAACTTGCAAGATGCACCCAGTGGTGCAACAGTGGTACAAATGTTATAAGAGTAACCAACCATGCTTAGTATTACTAAATGAATCAAAAATTCCTGGTAGCTTGACATGGGACCTAGGGGATAAAGTAATACAATTATTCTGCTAAGTGGGGATAGTGTGAAACTACCCCTTTCTTCTTTTCTTTCTACTGATAGATTCATATATCCCTCTCCTCTCATCAGAGAAGCTTCTTTTTGCAGTAGATAGCATTTAATACAGAGACCCACAACCAGTCAACAAGTACAGAATATGAGACTGTGAAATGTTAAATGTGACATCTGTATAAATTCTACACCTTCAAAGTTCAAGGGTCTTCATAGAAGAAAGGTTAGAAAGATTCTAAGTCAGGAGTAGTGGATGTATACAGTTCAATGGTATTTGCACAATGTGACAGATGCATTGAATGTATGAACTCACAGCTGCATGAACTGCATGCAAAGAACCTACACAAGAATAAGCCAGTCAAATCTCATCCTGGATAAGGAAAGGGCTTATGAAGTTTCTCCTCGGGCAGAGATGCTATTGGCAATTGATGACTGCTGGGAAAGAGTTTTCTTTAAGGACCTGGGCCCTAAGAGGTTGCTCACACTCCAAGAGATGGTCTATATCCAGGCATGTGTAGGCAGCAGTAAATGGATTCACTGGATTTAAGAAAACAAAGACAAAACAAAATAGCACTTGATGTTGTAAAGGAAAATTGGTGGGGGCATAGGGAAAACATAAAGGGGAAGGGATGCAGGGTAGATTTGATCAAAGCATAATATATTCATATATAAAGTTCTCAAAAATTAAAGTAGATCACAAAGTAATATCCATTTTATAAATAAAAAATGAATATATGGAGGCTGGGGAAATGGCTCAGGTGGTAAAGTGCTTGCAAGCAAGCACAAGGACCTGAATTTGGTCTCCCAAAACTCTACATAATTATCTGGGCATGGTCTAAAAACCTAGAATGCTAGTGTAGGTTAGCAGGATCCCTGAGTTTGCCAGTCTAGCCAGTCTAGCCAAATCAACGAGTTCCAAATTCACCAAGAGACTATGTCTCTAAATAAATAGGGTGGGGAGCCTAAAGACATGGCTTGGTGGTTAAGAAAGCATCCTGACCTTGCAGAGGACCCAAGTTTAGTTCACAGCAACCACATTGGACAGCTTACAACAACCTCTAAATCTAGCTCCTGGGGAATTGGTCTCTGTGGACACCTGTTCTCATGTGCCCATATCACTCCCCCCTCAGGATTCAAATAATTTTTAAAAAGTGAAAAGTGATTGAGGAAGATATCCAGCATTGGCCTCAGTCCTTCATCCTCATGTGTACAAGTATGTATACACACCCATATGTATTTCTACACCCATATATATTTCTACACACATATACAAACACAGGCATACATGTACAAAGAGATGAACATGTATATGCATATGCTGATCAAAACCACAGGTGCTGAAGAAGAAAGAAGGAACGATGCATGATTGATTCTTGTCTTTAGGGAACTGGTATGGTAGTCTGTCTGGAAGAGTGGAAGGTAAATAAATCATCCATTAGACACAGAATGGTGTGTGTGTCTTACAGAGCATCCTACTAGAGTCACTAACTCAGGTTTTAAAGATATTTACAAAGTAGCCAAGCGGTGGTGGTGCCCACTGTTCATCCCAGCACTCTGGAGACAGAGGCAGGTGGATCTCTGTGAGTTTGAGGCCAGCCTGGACTACAGAGCAAGTTCAAGGACAAGGCACCAAAGCTACACAGAGAAACCCTGTCTCAAAAAAACCAAAAAAGAAAAAAAAGATATGTACAAAGTGTGTATCATCTAGCTAGTCTCAAGAATCCTTTTAATTTTTCAGGTAAGACAGTTATTCAGGCAGGAAAGAAAGAAGGCAATAAAGAAGGCAATAGAGGGCAGCACAAGTCCAGGCGAGGCACCTAGTTCAAGCAGAGTACCAAAGAATGCAAAGAAACTGTCGTATGTTGAGTGGGTCGCAGTGAAGGCGTGAACATCTACACCATGCTGAGGAACTTGGGTTTAACTCTAAGGGGAAAATGAAGCAAATGACAAGTGTGCTCTTTAGTGCACTGTGATGCACGTGTACTCTTGTGGGAAGCTGAGACTGAGACCAGGGTACTACCGATGGAACACAGCCCTAAAGTGACAGAAGCAAGAGATGGTGATGACCTGAACTAGGAGGTAGCAAGGTGACTGGAAAGAAGTCAGTGTTGTCTGACACTGGAGCCAAAACCAAAGGACTTGCGTATCTAGCTAGGTTTCCAGACCTGTTACGGCTGGGAGTTGGACAAGGAACAGAAGTTCCAGCACTTTTATTTGACGAACAAGGACAAACTCACCTCCATCTTATACTCAAAGGACTGTGTGGATCAGTTAGTTGTATAAAGGCAAAGTCCAAGAGGACTCTTGCTTCTTTGAAGACAGTGACCCTATGTGTGGAAGGAATATCTACCAGGGGAAGGTTTGGGTTTCTCTGCTCTGTGAAACTATAACCCTTGAGAGGAAAATGAAAAAGACACATCACAAATACAGTCCCACCAAAGGCAAGCTAGATCTTGGCCCAGCTGGAGGCAGAACAGCATAGAAACTGGGTCTCTTTAAAGGAAACTCTGACAAATCGTTGTGTAACATAAAAGCCATGTGCCAGTTTCAGGGTTATTTGTTAGATTAAGACTCTAAAATATAACAATGAGAGGAGAGACAAAGCTGAGTCTGAATGGGTCCTAGTGTATTTTATGAATAGACATGAATCAGCCATGTTGGAAGTTGTCAGTTTACCAGAAGCTTCCTTACCTCTGACAATATTGTCCTGTCAAAATTTCCAAACTAGGAAATGATTTTGTCATTTATTTTTAAGAAGAAAATATCAAGTTTCTCCTCCTAATGCTACTTGTAAATTAAATATTTTATTTTCTAAAGTTACTATGGATTTCTAATAATGAAATATTACAGACACCCTGATGTTCAGTATCACATCCAAAGCGCTTGGCTTTATATGCTACATATAAATATAGCAAAGAATGTTGGAATGGAATTATTGCAGATTTTGGAAGGCACAAATGGAAAATACAAGTCGGTTTTAAGAGCTATTTGGATGTACTCAGTAACATTAATAAACAACATAAAATTGAGAAGCTAATGTTAATAGTGTATTTTTAATTTGAAAATTACATTTTGATATTTGATATATTTAAAATAAATGAATTTGTTCTCACAGAGTACTTTTGGCAAGTAATTCAATCCATACTTCTGTAAAAATACTATTTCTGCCACTCTTAGAGGCTTGCCCTTCCAGAAAAAAACACAATTTTTTAAATCTTCTGCTCCTCAGAGCAACACAAACGATGTACATGCAAGTCAAATATATGAGCACTAAAATCCAGGTTATTTTCCCTATTATATAAATTTTGAAGTGTTTGTAAGATAAAATCTATATGATACATACACATATATATTCTTAAAGTTATAATAAATCTTAGTAGAACTTTCAAAACCAAAATGATTTAAACTATAGTAAGTTAACTATGTTTATATATTTTTATATGTTATATAAACGTAATTTGAGTCATAATTTTTAGCATTGTCTTTAGACTAATTATGGTAGAACAATCAAATCTCTAAAGAGATCAACCTTAAACTCTGTGTGGTGAATATTCTTCTAAGGCCTTGAAATAATACCTTGAAACAAAAGCAACTTCAGTATGACCACCATCCAAGGCTCAGGGAAGTTTCTGAACACAGTATGACTGTTGGGTCCATCAGCCTCTAGGGTCTCACCTGTGTAAGACCTGGACAAGATGAAGCCAGTCGAAACTCCAGCTTGGATGAGGAGGGTCCCTGAGGGTCCACTCCTAGATGAGGGGCTATTGGCAGTGGTAAGCTGCAGAGGGAGCACAGTAGCTCTCTTTTATTGAAATGGTTTCTGATAGACTACTCATACCGTGAGGATGTCACACATCCATGTGCATTTAGGCAGCACTAACTGGACCCGGGATTATTTACATCCAAAAATAAAGAGTGCATGAAACTTAGAGGAAGATGGGATGGAAGAGAGGCTGGGGGAGGTAGTGGTGGCTGGATAGAGTCAATATCCATTGAACAAATGTATGAAATTGTCAAGGAATAAATAAAGAACACTAAACTAACAAATTTTCTAATGCAAAAAAGGGAATTGATTGTCTAAATTGACTGCCCATGTATCAAGCTGCTTAAAGTAGAAGGTCCTAAAACTAAGAAGAAATACAGGAACAATTTTTAGAGAAAATTGAGAATGGGTACCGAGTGAAGTGGAGGGAAATTACTTGGCAATGGGTTTACTATTGTAGGAGCTGTCAAATAGTTAAACACACAAAGTTCAAGTGACTTGGCAAGGCCAAAAGTGATAGAAACAAATGCTAGGAGCAAAACCAAAGAACATGATGGGAAAGACATAACGATGAGGTCTAAATGGCAACCTCTCTAAACAAAAATTAGGAAGAGGATAATGAAACGACATTAAATTCTCAGTTGCAAATGGTAGCTCCACAGACAAACTCTAACCTTCCTAGAAAAGGAACTGAAGAAAGAGTAGCCAGACAGATCAGTGTTTCAGAAAGGACTCTACTGATGAAGAAAATTAGTCAAAAAAAGAGTCAAAAAATTTGGATACAGTCCACGTTTTATAAGTTGGAAAGTGGAGAAATTCTTAAATGCAAAAACATGCGTGCATGCTTTAACTAACCAACACCCAGAGGCATCGCCAGGTGAGGAAGACGAGATCAATGCTAAGACTGCCAAAATTTTTTCATCTGTTTTGAATTGCTCCCTCCTCGTCATGTTCTCCACACAACTGCCAATCCTTACAAAGTTTACCTCCAATGTATCTTTAAGAGCATCTATTTCCCAGACCTCATTATTACTGTCTTGATTATCTTTTATAATTTCTCTTTAGCCATAGAACATTCTCCCCCCATCCAGTTTTTCTATAACCTTAATGTTCCTTTTCTAAACCACATAGCCGACAGTGGTGCATTCCCCTGAAAAACCTTAAACAATTTCCTGTTTGTTCTTTCAACACTGTTTCCCAGTCAACTGACATGATAAATTATAAAGGCATAACAAAATATTCTATGAAGATATTCTGAGTTTCAAAATCCCAAAAATGCTTTGTAGGGAGCCAAAATGAAGTTTTATAGCATATTGTTGTTTTGTTTTACTGTTTGAGGATTATTGGGTAGCCAAAAAACTGTATTCGAGTAGTAATATCTGGGGTTTCTAATAAACAGCACATTGCTTATTGGAGAAATGTCTATGAATATTTGCTTTGTGCCAGTTAACACCCAGGTTGACAATGGAGACACATATTTTTGAATTGAGAAGCAATTATTTAATCATTTTAATATAACTATCTACATTGCAATTGCTAAGTATGTTTTTAAAGAGAAGTAAAGCATGGTATCTGGAGTAATGCATATAATGAAACCCATCTCTCTCCTCTCTCTCTCTCTCTGTCACTCTCTCTCCCCCTCCTCACCTCTACAGCCCTTTCTCAGTGTTTATAAGACTTATTTGATTCAGTGATATTTTAACTTAGCATTGAAGGGTGCACAGAAGAGGCAGAAAGGTTTCTGGATTGAGACACTGAGTCAGTTCTGGTGTCTCATGGTAAGATAAGTGGAGAATCGTGTTGTAGGCCGTTTGGGGTGAGCTGGAAGGTCTGATGACAATGACCCCAGTAGTGCACAATTGACTCGATCAAAATAACAGACAATGAAACAGTATGAGAAGTAAAATGGTCCATTATCTTGCCTGTATAAAAATAACAATGCTTTTCATGTCATGCTATAAGTTTAAAGTTTGGAGATAAATTTGAACTGACCTCCTGTTGCCAGAAGATTGTATGTAAATACCTAATGACTGCTGTGTAGCAGTGTCCTCTAGATTGAGACATCCCATCCTTCAGGAGAGCTCCTCAAAACAGAAAGTAAACAATTTAAAATAGCTTCAGAAAGTACCTAAAACTGACCAGATTCACCAGACCCCTTCATCCTCAATAATAAATAGTAAAGTCGAGTCAATCTCAGGCAAACAGAGCTACAAAGAAGATTCTGAGACAAGTCCAGCTGGCCTGGAATGGGCCCACTCCAACTGAGAGACTTGGAAGGACCACTCTGCAACCTGTTGAGGCTGTACAGTGTGCTCCCTCTTCCCAGCATTGTGAGTTGTTACCCATGTTAGGGTGGGCCTTGGTAATAAAGCTGCCTTTGAGTCATTTTTAGTGATCCTTAATTCGTATTCCTGTAAGTAACCCCAATAAAGCATTGGAAGGCCTTGCTGGCTAGTCAGAGGTTGCAGTCTACAACAGTCTGGCAGCTTTTCCCTCTCCAGTGAAAGTTCCTGCTCTCTACCTGCCCTTTTCTGGAGAATGTCACTGGGCCTGGAAGAGGACTTATCTGAAAGCTGTCTCTAAGCCAGAGGCCTGATTTATCTTTAGTGTGACCCTTGGCACTGTTTCCTACTAGAAGTCTCCCCTGCTGTGCATCTGATAACTAAGTTTTGTGCTAGGAGTTTAGCTATAGGACACTGCTGCCACATGTGAAGACTTACGATAGGACTGTGCCTCTTAATGCAAATTAGGGTTTGTCCCCAGGATCCCCAATCCTATATATTCCTTGTACTCTGCAAAAAAGTTGGGCTGATTAACTGAAGTCTGTCCCCCTGGAGGACTGTCTCCATCTTACCCACAGCTGTCAGAACCCTGTACCTTGCTTCTGCTCCCTCTACCTTCATGGACCAATGTAGCCAACAATCCCAAGGAAGAAGCAGAGCCACAATAAAACTCATTGGTTCATCAAGTTGGACTTTGGTGGCATCCAAACTTTGGTGTGTTGTGAACTCCCTCACTGGGGTGAGTAGATGTGTATGTTCCGTCTCCCCAGGAAAAGTCTGTGAAACAACATGGCCCAGGCTCTGGGAAAAAATAACATTTTTCCCAAGAAAAATCATAAAACGAAACAGGCCTTCAAGAAAAGTTATCAGTCCTTTATTTACAAACATATGCTTGGCTCTGAAGATTATTTATGGACGTTCTTTGAAGGATATCACAAAGGCACATCCTTCTAAAATATCAATGGGAGGACTGATGACAGCCTCTCAGATATGGCTGAAGCAGGATTTGGTGAAATGAAAGGCAGCTCAGAGTCAAACAAAGCAGACACAGACTGTGGGGGAGAAAAGGTCAAAAATTAAAAGGTATTGAAAATATAATTGTTATGTAACAAGAATTCTATAAAGAAAGGATAACAACAAAAAATCTAGAAAAGAAGGATAAAAGGATAACAACATAAAAATATAAAAGCCATAATTTTTGAAGAAAAAGGACTGTTGTTTCCTCCAACTAATGGAAGGTAAGAGTATACAGAATCAAGAAGTTAATGCTCAATAAGCAAATGAAAATTCATGTTCAGAAGACAAAGTGAACACTTAGAGTCTTAAAGATACAAGTCATTCTGTTTCCTTTTAAGTTTTTCACATAATAATATACATAAATATGTGTATATATGTATGTATGTATACATACATATATATGCATATGTATCACATTCTTTTTCCACCCCAACTCCTCTCAGATATTCCCCACCTCCCTACCCACCCAATTTCATGTTCTTCCCCCACCTCTAGTTTACCATCAAAAGGTTAATGTGAACTGAAGCTACTATGTTTTCCACGGGAATGAAAGAAGTCAGAAAGTAGAGGAATAAGAGGAAAGGCTAAAAAGCATACAGCTGGTCAACATGATTCCTATGCCTAGAACATGAGGTAAAATAAAAATGCTTCTTGACTAATAACATTTTATTTATGAGATAGTTTCCCATGAAGATAAAATTTACCACAAGAAATCCTACAGCAAGTGTTTCAAGAAGAAAGTGATCCAGGTAAAGCTTGAACCGCAAGAAAATATGTGGAACACATAAAGAATAAAATTTGTATATAAATCAAAGTGAATGCCAAGCGCTGAAAACATTGCTTATGCTTTCTTTCAACTTGAAACAAGATAATTAAGATGAGCATGAAGATGTGACAAGAGTGGAGTGGGGTTCAAGCTTTTTAAAAACAATAATTTCAGAAAAGGGTAAAGTCAACTAAATTTATATTTCCAAACATCTTTCATTTTGAAAATAGCCACCAAGCAGTACAAATACACACTCGAAGCTGAGAGTAAAGATTACAAACAAAACAAAAAACTAATTAGGTGTAAAGAGAACAAGCAGGAAAGGCAGGCACAGAAAAAGTGGAAAGGTAAAATATATAAGATAGCAGCTGTAAATCCAGATGTATTATTAAACAGCTGTCATTGGCTAAATGGTGCAGGCAATAAGTATTATCATATAAAAAAGAAACATCTAAGACACGCGGACATAGGAAACTTTAAGAGTGAAGAAATGCACCTCACTTGTAGAAAGTGTACCCTCACATCAATAAAGGTGCAAAGGCACCTGAGGAAACAGTGTTATGAAATAGAGGACCAAAGAAATAAAGGGAAAATATTAAATGCCAAACTGAGTACAGTAGCTGTGAATTATGAAAAATATGACTTGACATCTTTGGTTTTTATCACATTTTTATTTTTTGACAGTACAATTTAATTAGATTATTTCTCCTTTCCTCCCCCCTTCAAATCCTCTCATCTTCCTCTCCCTTCTTGATTCATGGCTTCTTTTTTCATTAATAGTTCTTACATGCACATATCTATATGAGTATACATATATGTTCCTAAATACAGCCTGCTCAGTCTGTATAATGTTACTTGTATGTATGTTTTCAGGACTGATCACTTGGTATTGGATAACCAATTGGTGTGCTCTTTGCTGGGGAAGACTATAAGCAGCTATTAAGTGCAGCTAATTTAAATTTGAAATTTTAGACTTTGACATCAAACCTTTTCATGATTTCCCACCTCAAATTTGCCTCCTGAAATGGAATGAGCCTACCTTATAGAAGTAGCTCTGAACCCACTCACCGTAATGTAATGAATCTTTGTATTTTGAAACCTACTTGCTTTCTGCATGGGAAGTCTGCTATTTCTTTGGATCTTCCTTTTTAGGTACACCACTAAATCGCTACAGATGCTACATGCAGCCACCCTCTCTGAGAATTCTAAAGAATGATTTTGAGAATTACCACAGATACAATTATCTGCTCTGCCAACAACCCATGGCTTCCAAGTGTAACAAAATTGAAATAGAACCTGTAAGAAGTTGTTAATACTGAATTTGGCTGGGGCCCTTTGCCAAGTGGTGGTGCCACAATAGCATGGAGAGATACCAGAGTGCTGGCTCTCTCCTTTGGCCAGGTGAAGACAACGAGAGAAGGTGGCTACTTCAACACTGGGTAGTATCTCACCAGACACCCCATGTCAGCCACGTCATTACAGTCTCCTCATCTTTAAGAAAATATGTTTATGGACTAAGATGTCTTGGTCTGTTTTTCCTACCTATAACAGCCTGAACAGACTAAGGCAATGGGGTAAAACCAATAGTCTTCATGAAGGATCCAATTTTTTCCCTGTCAACTACTTATTATCCAAAACGAATGCCTTTTTCATGTTAAATGTACTGCTTATTTCTCTAGCTGCACAACTGCTTTACACTCCTCCAACTCCAGCTTTTAGTTACAAGACGCTGTTCTAACGTCAGATTCTCCAAGAGGTGGTGGACTCTCATGGGTTAATGGCTACATTCATGTCCCAATTCTCTGGGACCAGTGAACATGATCTTATTTGAAAATAAACTGTAGTTGTAATTGAGTTAAGATGTATTAGAGTGGGCTCTAATTCAATGCCTGGTGCTTGTACAAGGAAGAAATTTTGGATGCAGAAATTGATATGCATGGAAAATGTCATCTGAAAAGGGAGGCACGGATTGGAACCATGTTTCCAGAAATCCAGGGACACTAAGAATTGACAGCAAACACAAGAAATAAGGAGAAAGACATGGCTATGTTTTAATTCTGAGTCCCACAGAAGCATCCCACCCCATAGGCATCTTGATTTTAGAATGTAACACTCTAGAGCAATGAAATGATAAATTTCTGTTATTTTAAGCTATGTTTGTTTTTGATGGCAGCTCTAGAAAGCAAACACAATAGCCAACATTTCTTCTTTCTCTAATATTGACAAGATAAAATTAATCATTCCCCCATAGAGCCTTGAAATTTTTTCTTTTTGCCTTTTGTATGCGTGGTGTGCTTGCATCTGTGCACATTTACGTGTGTGGAATATATGTACAGGGAGGTACATGAGTGTTGGGAGAGGCTTTGTTTGTTCCAGGCTGCTCAGTCCCAAAATAATCACACAGAAACTATATTATTTGCAATACTATTTGGCCAATATCTTAAGTGTATTGCTAGCTAGCTCTTATATCTTAAACTAACCAATTTCTATTAGTCTGTGCATCACGATATGGCTGTGGCTTACTGGGTAAAGTTACTGCATGTCTTTGGCAGAGGCTACATGGCTTCTCTCTGACTCTGCCTTCTTTCTCCCAGCATTCAGTTTAGTTTTCCCGCCTAGCTCTGCTCTTCCTTATCACAGGCCAAAGCAGCTTCTTTATTCATTAACCAATAAAAGTAACACATATACAGAAGGACTTCCCACATCAAATGAGCATATATGTGATTATGGAGGCCAGAGGTCAGTGTTTGGTGCATGCTTGGATCACTCTCCACCTTGTACATTGAAGCAAAGTCTCTCATTTGAGCCCAATGCTTGCTGACTCTACTTGTCTATCTAGACAGTCTCTATTCCCAAGTGCTTGGATTATAGGCAAGCCACCATACTTGCCTGACATTTGCTGTACCTTGGCCCTGAGGCTCTCAGGGGTCGTCCTCATACTTGTCCAGAAAGACCGTTTTCTGTTGATCCACCTCCTAGCTCTTGTGATTTCTCAAATCAGAGGATCAATGTTTGATGGTGGTCAGTTTTACATGTCAAGCACTAAAAGAGAGAAAAGGAGAAAATGGCAAAGATGCTGATTTGATGACATCTCTTGGGATGACGGGCAGCAACACCAACAAAAACCAAAACAATAGCAAGACCAGCAAAGGAAAACTGAAAAATAAGTGTATATGTTAGAACGCAGTTGTAAGTAAAGCAGAACCAAGAATTTAAAGTGGAGAGTTTAGGGGGAAGTTGCACTGTCAGGAATTCACAGCTCAGAGGAAAGTTTTCCTGCAGAGGAGCCTCCAGGAGCCAGGGGTCTGAGCCAAGCCTTTAGGAACTGACTGCACATCACACCCAGAGGCCCAGTATAAGGAGATGAAGCTGGGGAGAAGCAGTGAGAGAACTTTAGGAACACTTGCTGGTTTCTTTGGTTGCTATGAATTGGCGTGGTCGGTGGTGAAAGGAGAGGAGAAACAAGGAGGAGGTAGACAGTGGGAGCAACGGTCCAGGAGAAATGCAGTGTCCTCTGTGCGGCAGACCACAGTGAGGACTGTGATAGGGAGGGAAAATATACACAGGCGTGAGTTAGGGACCAGTCCAGCTCATTACCATAGCACACAGTGCCTTGCTTTTAGCTTGCTCATGGTTCTTGTGGTAGAGATTGTCAGAGCCATCTTTTAGCATTTAGAACAAATCCCACTCGTTTATTGAAATGCAGATACACATGCTTACCATTAACTGAGATACTTTTCTCTTCCCAGAAGTTGAATCCCAGCACCCACGCAACAAGTAAGGCTTCAGACATATAACTATAAGCCAATCTCTTAGGAAAAAGACTGGAGGATCACTGGGGCTTGCTGGCTTCCAGTCTAGCCAAGAAAATAGAAACTCAAGTTCAAGGAAAGACCCTTCCTCGAAGGAATAGATGGAAAGTGATGAAGTAGGACCCTCTTCTAGCCTCTGTATACATGTACAAGCACACATTCCTATATATGCACAAGACACACAAATAAATAAATGGGTGAAGGCCTGGAGACATGGGTTAGCCATTAAGGGCACCAGAGGTTCCAGGTTTAACTCCCTCACAACTGTCTGTAACTCCAGTTCCATGGAATCAGATGCCGTCTTCTGGCCTCTTTGGGTACCAGATATTCTTGTGATCCATAGACATATATGCTGGAAAACATTGATATACATAAAATAAGAAAACAAAATTTAAAAGTAAGTATATAAATAAATAAATCATGATTAGAACAATAAAAAACAGGAATTTTATGAGAAAATTTTATTTAGAAAGTCTTCAGCAGCTTTCCTATAAATAAGATATCTCCATGACTTCCATACTGGACAGCTTCGTGGAAAGTATTCTAGAATCAATAGAAAAATGATTTCACTTAATTGTGCAAGATTATCACCCTTCAATTCAACTGAAATATCATCTGAATTCAAACTGCTTCATTTTTATTGCAACCAAATTCAATGATATCTTGCTTATGTGTTTCTGATAGTAAAACTTAAGAATGCCCCCCACTGTTCTTTGAAAGCTGTACTTTTATAAGGCTAAACTGTGACCATAATAATTTAAGGAATATTTTTGGCTTAACAATATTTTGGCTAGAGGATGGCAGGTGCCTGTGTCTAACCTTTCCCAACTTTTTAAAAATAATTTCTTAGTACGGGAAAGAAGGGAGACAAGCAAACTGGCAAGAGTAAGCACAGAACAAGTGACTGAGCAGCAGATGACTGGACAGAAAGACAGACAAACTGATCTCTGTAAATATAGACAGCAAAGATGGGGAGATGAGAAAGGGACATGGAGTTGGTAAAGATATCACCAGAGTAGCCAGTCAGGATTAGTGTCTTTCTCTACATCTTCTAAAATCCAGATAAGGAATCGAAAGTACCAAGCCAACAACTCCTTCCCCTCATCATGATACCTATTTTCTAGGTCTCTTGGTCTGAGTTCTACTCAACTGACAAGGCAGGGGTTAACACAGACAACTTCAGAGCACTAAACACCCCCAATCCTCTTGTGTTCCAAAGCCAAATAACTGCAGACCAGAATTAACTAACCTTAATTTCTTTCTCACTCTCTATAGCTCCTATCTGAGCCAAACAATGCTAGATGAGAAAACATTTTATGTGGGGCTTGTTTTTCGTGTGTGTGTGTGTGTGTGTGTGTGTGTGTGTGTGTGTGTGTGTG
>LOJH01025676.1:5193-18654 GCA_001685095.1 Ellobius talpinus
AACCACATGGTGGCTCACAACCATCTGTAATGAGGTCTGGTGCCCTCTTATGGCTTGCAGGCATACACACAGACAGAATATTGTACACATAAATAAATAAATAAATAATTTTAAAAAATAAAGATGGCTTTAATTATACATATTATATGTATTATATGCTATACTATATGTACCTATATAGTTATATGCTACATATAATATATGCTTAAATATTATGTATTAGTCTATATACTTATCATGCATAACTAGTAAGTATACACATCCTAATACACACATCAACATAGGATAATTGAATCCAACAACAATGTTTTCACCCAAACTTACTAGTGAGAAGACTAAGAGGCAAACATATTATTTTGCTTTCCTTCTAGAGTTCTGTCTCTCAGGATACCATACTAGAAAATGTGTGATGAATATAAAGAAGATAGGATGAATGCATTGTCATGGAAAATTTTTAATATTTAAATATTTTAATTAAATTCTAGTGATCAAAAGTCAGGAAAATAATGTGTGCAAACAGGTATGGTGATGGCCAGAATAAAAGTACAATTTTTGTAGTATGTGATACATGACTCGAACTGGAGAAAAGAATAGGGATTTATACTCTGAACACACATGATGCATGAACATCAACATCAACAAATATTAAAAGACAATGAGTTTGTTAGAAATTATGGCCTAGAAGCTATCAGAGAATGATAGAGACCAATGGAGTCAGAGAATGAGAATCATGGAGAAAAAACTGTAGCCAAGAAAATGACTTACTATGTTTTATATGAAAGAAGAAAAGCAAAGCATAGATACACAGAAATTTGATTTATGATTTTGTGTTTAAAGTTTAATACAGGATTATTAAGTTCTATGATTATGTCATTTAATCATGAATCATACTTTTTGTAATTTATATTTTATGAATATTGAATTAAGAACCCTTTCTGGTATAAAACTAGCAGTGCAATAAGATAAAAACAATTGTTAAGTAAATCATACATTATTTTCAATAGTATTAAGTTTTTGTGTAGGAAAGAAGAAACAAAGACACCAATGGAATGTGGACGATGACATTAGGTAGGATGTGAATAGAATATTTAGGGGAAATCCCATTAGAATATGACAGTTTTAATAAAATCCTGAAATGGAAAGAGAAAGGAGTGAATGTATTAAACTTTACATTATCCAGGGGACTGGTAGGGTATGTGCCCTTCATCTGACACTGGTAGTGGCTAGAGAAAATAAGTTGTTAGAGCAGGGAACTGCCCCATATGTATAGAGGAGGACCAATACTGAAAAGAATGGTTCATGGATCTCAGGGAAATAGTACAGTCTGAGTCATGGTAGTTTATGAGTTTAAGACTAGGATTTACTTTTTCTTTCTCTCAGAATAAAGTATTAATTTAGGGGAGAGTTTAAACAAGAATAAATGGAAAGATTTTATATTTCTTTCTGGACAGATACTTACATATTGACATACAATGGAGCTCTTCTATAGGAAGACATGCCCTCCAGTTATCATAGTACAAAGCAAGTGACAATGAGTTCTCACAATGTGAAGGTATTGAAGGTAGTGGTGGAAGCCACCATGTCTTTCATATAACATGAGAGAACAGATGTTGTAAAATGTTGGAATCATGATAAAACTAGAAAAGGTGACTTATGAATAAATTCCAATAGATCAGTCATTATATTTGAAAGTAAAAAGATATTTTGCCTTGTTAAAATAATACTTGGGAGAAGAAAAGTGAAGAAATGAACATTTCATCTGTAAACTTGAAAATTTTTATGTAGACTCATGGACATCAATATAGCATTGAAAGGAAAAGCCCCTTATTGACAAGATAAACTTGAATATATCAGTCACCTGTGAAATATGATAAGCAATGTCATTTAGAGACTGAGAGAGATGAAAATATTTGAAAACCTTAGGTAAATAGAAAATGTGATTATCTAGAAAGGAAATATAATTTAAATTTTCTGCTCATCGGTTGGAGAGTGATGTGGGATGACCTTCTTTATATGTGTTGTTTTTATTGGTTAATGAATAAAGCTTTGTTGGCCTACAGCAGGGCAGAACAAGGCCAGATGGGAAATCCTAACAAAAATATTTTTTTAAAAAAGAGTAGACAGAGTCAAGGAGATGCCATGTGACTTCTGAAGGAAAAGGACACCAAAAATTTAGAGGTAGGCCATAGTCTTGTGGTGATACACAGATTAATAGAAATGGGTTAATTTAGGATGTAAAAGTTAGCTAAGAGCAGGGTGATGGCGGTGCGTGCCTTTAATCCAACAGTTGGGATGCAGAGACAGGCAGATCTCTAAGTTTGAGGCCAGCCTGATCTACAAGAGCTAGTTCCAGGACAGCCTCCAAAGCTACAGAGAAACCCTGTCTCAAAAAATAAACAAACAAACAAACAAAAAACCAAAAGAGTTAGGTACGAATATACCTAAGCTATTGACCAAAACAGCTTTTATCATCAGGCAATAAAAGCAACACATTTAGAGAAGGACATACCATATCAGGGAAGAGCAGAAAAGTTCCTTTTGAGTTCAAATTTCAAATTTTACAAATTTCAAAAATTATATTGAATAAAATATGTTATAGAATTGTAGTATATATGTTAATTTTAATATATATGTTATTAACAGTGGATGATGTCTAAGAAGGAAATGAAGAATATGGAGCTGGCTAGATATTGTGGCAGTGATCATTTTTTATGAGTGTATAATAGAGTTATATCACAGAGAAACAAAATAATGAGCATATGTGTGTACAAAAATATGTGCAAACATATTCACCTCAATATGTATGTTATGACAAATGCATACTCCACACAAATAATATTGTGAAGATTAATTTGCTTAAAAGCAGCCATCATTATTGATCAAATAAAGGAGTCATTGTAAAGAAAACTGAGGTGAGACAACTTGTTGGGGGCACTTAAGTCTTTTACATCCATACATCTCACAAACTCAAATGCATAAATGTGAGCTGACAAGGAAAATAACAACAGGCATGCTTACACAGAGAGGGGAGTGTCTCTCAGGACTGAACCCTGCACAAAGGACTACAGTTAATAAAGAAATGCTGGGAGTGGGAAAATAGTTGTATTCAGTGAAGAGCACTCCACTCTACTACCTGATTTTGTAGTTGTTACCAAAAGACATTGTACTTAAATATTCCCAAATTAGTACACATCAAAATAGATGTCTGTAACAGCAAAGATTGAAAATGAAAGCCATAAATTTGTAGTTATACAAGAGAGTTTGGAGGGAAGGAATGATAAAAATATATGTATATTATAACTTTTTTGTACCATTGGCTTCTTGGCACTTTCACTTGTTTTTTTCTTTTTTCTTTCCTCCCACTATCCACTTATCACTGCTCAGTTTGGTCAAGTCCCCTCTGTGTTCTACCAGGTGTCCATGCCTCTGGCTATGCACTTATTGTTATCTACAATAAACAGTCTCCTCCACAATTCCCAGAAAGAGTCATATATTTTTCTTTCCTTTTTACTTTTTATTTTCATTGTTTTTTAAAATTTCTAAAAGTTGCATATTAACTCATATGTGTTGGCCAAATTTACAAAGTATTAACTCTTGAACAACAGTAACTTAGCATTTTTTGTAATAAACTAGTTTCAAAACTCACTGGTAATAAGTGATTTGCAGGATGATCACCAGAATTTTTACCTTATTTTTGTGAATATAGTGTTCAAACATTAATTTTTGATTTCAGGAAATTTAACTGATGGGGGTTTGAATAAGAATGATATCATTTGAATGCTTTGTTCCCATGTGCTAAATTGTTGCAAAATATTAGGAGGTGTTGTGTACTTTGAGTAGGTGTGTCCTTCTTGAAGAATGTATGTCACTAGAAGTAATGAGGTAAGAACAAGTAAAACTTAGTCTTGCTTTCTGTCTGCCTATGGCTGTTCCTTCTCCAGCACCATGCTTGCCTACCTGCTTCCATTCTCCCTGCAATGATAGGAATGTTCTAAACTTCTGAAATTGTAAGCAAGCCCTACATAAATGTTTTCCTCTAAAGTGTTGTCTTTATCATGGTGTTTGTTCACAGCAGTAAAAGAGTAATTAAAACACCTCCTTCATCTGCTCAGACTCAAACTTTACTTGTATGATATATATTACCAGAGTCCTGAATCTGTCACATGTTCTTCTGATTTTCATATTGATCATCTGAATGCTCTAAACATTGTGAAATGATTTTATGATCAGATTTCTTTTTACTGGCATTGTAAGTATAAAACAGATGAATACATATAAATTTAAATTATAAACTACTCTCAGATTATTTTGTCTTAGACAATTGGAATAGTGATTATTTTGAATAATATTTTAAAATGACCCAAACTTGGATATTTTTTCTTGTTATAGCATTCATCATAGAGGATTTTGATTACAAAAAGCTTTGCTGACTCACTAAAAATAAGAAATTACAGAAGAATTTTGGTAGTGAAATCACATCTGTGTTCAAATATATTGACTAGATCAAGGGGTATAAACATGTTTCACTCATTGAATATTTTAGATTCAAAGTCAATGAAAATAGAAACATTTTTAATATCAAATTAGGCCACATTAAATTTCCTTTTTTGAATTGCATCTGTGTCATTAAAACATATATATTGCATTTTATGTAAAGCATATCTATATTAATATACATATAGACAAGTATATAAAATAATTACATAATTAATAATGAATACCCATTTATATAATAGGCAGACTAGCTCTAAGGGACACTCAAAGTGCAATGTATAGTGCATTCTTATTTTGATTGATTACAACATTCACTTGAAACTTAATATAAGTATTTATAAAATTCAATCACTAACAATTTATTTCAAAAATTACTTTGATAATTACTAAGATAGTATATATCAGTGAATAAATTATATGTGAGTTTGTATTAAAGTTGTTTATTTTCACGTTGTGTAAGTTGACAGAATGAATTTTCATCATGGAATTCACAGATAATTATAGATAGAAAATCCGATGTACCATGTAAGGGGAACTTAGACAAATTCATACCAATAGAGCAAACAAATACCAAAAACAGAGCTACCAAAATTGGCTACAATCTTGGAAATTTTCTATCACTTTTTCCTAAGCTCATTATTAGTTTATCCTTACATTTTAAATGTTTTAATTCATTAATGATATCACTAATTTTGAAGAGCTCTGTAGGCCTGAGTTAGCAAAATATAATAGCTTAGATAAGTAATCAACTCTAAGTACAAGTAGATTTCGATTTATTTGCACAATGAAATACATGATTTCTATTGCTAAATTTTAAGGAACTGAATATGAGCATATTAATGTCCATTTCTTAAAGATTTGTTTTTATTTAAAATGTATATGTACTTAAGGTTGAATGCATTATTTTAATAGTACCTCTCTGATAGATTAAGAATTGATTATGTCTATGGGTGCCTTTATTAAAATTAATGGAATTAGTTTGTTTTACTTCAAATCAAGCTATGAAGCAAATATAAGTGCATCTATATTTTTTTGAAACTGATCTATTCCAATTGTTTCTAACATAAGCACTGTATTTTGGCTAATTTTAATTAAGCATTTTAGAAAACACAAACAAAACCAAAGAATTTCATCTTCTGAAGCATTCCTTTACTAAAAGAATTTTTTTCAATAAAGTTTACATTTATCACACAACTTCAAATGGAATAATTAACAATATACATGTCACCAAGGTAAATGTGACAGTTATGATTTGTTACAAATATTGCTTTAGTTAGACAAATAAATCCAAAACTGTGTGATCAGTAACAATCTGAAACATTACCTTATACTATCTGATGTGGGAGTCCCCTCTGTGTGCTGTGATTACTATTAATGAGTAAAGAAACTGCTTTGGACCTATATCAAAATAGAACTTATGTAGGCAAGGAAAGCTAGGCTGAATGCTGAGAGAAAGAAGGGCGAAGTCAGAGAGAAGTCATGGAGCCGCCGCTGGAGACAGATATGCTGAAAATTTGCTGGTAGGCTCCAACTTCGTGATGATGCACAGATTAATGGAGATGGGTTAAATTAATATGTAAGAGTGAGCCAATAAGAAGACAAAGCTAATGGGCCAAACAGTGATTTAATGAATACAGTTTCTGTATGGTTATTTCTGGGCTAAGCTAGCTGGGTGGCCAGGAACCAACAAGCAGTCTCTCACTACAATTAACCTCACCGGAAAAAGTTTTCTTGGTGAGGCCATAGCATAACTGTAGTGATGTATAATAGCTTTTTAAAAGCATGTTCAGGTGAGCCTACAAAGGAATCTAAAAAACTTTATGTTCAAACATAGCCTAGTGTCTTACAAGTTTAGATAACTTGTAAGTGGCATAATATGGATCAAGAATACTATAATCTTAAAACCTTGCACACACTCATCAACATAAAAAATACAATCTATTTTAAAATAAAAATACTGTCTTGAAATCATGTGATACTCTCATTACTACAATCATAAGTTGAATAAAATTTTTTTGTATTTTCTTTTAAAAATTTAGGATTTAGTTAAAAGCAAATATTTTTGTGAAAATGTAAGTCAATTTGGACATGTAATGTACAGATTGCTTCTGTTTTATATGCCTGTTCTGCATTCATGTGGGAAAATAACTGTTTATTGAAGTATAACTTATCAATTTTGATATTTCATCTTATAGTCAAGTGAAGATTTAATTGAAACACTATTAAAGACATTTTGATTTTAGAAAATAGAAAATACTAACTACTACAATCAATTTAATTTAATTTTGAGAATTAATCATGATCTTACTGTGTGATAATGTCTAGTTTAACTTTTCCCTCATTAAAATGAACACACTTATGACTTGATATATAAGATTTAATTGAGAACTCATTTGATTATATCTGCGTTTCTTTACGATGTTATGATTTGAGATAAAGTGACATTTATTTGATGGTAAAGTTTTGTCTATCATCTTTGTGAGTCAAAAGCAATTGTACATTGCCTGAAAACTTTAAATGTGTCATTTCTGAAAACCAATTACAAAATTAATTACTTTAGCAAAAAGGATAATTGCTCTATATATGTGTATAACTAGAAAGTCAATATCATCATGACTTAATCTACAAATAATTGTGACTGCTTATCAGATGAAGATCAGGGATAAAGAGTGAAGTACTGAAGAAATATAGAGATTTTGCTATATCTTTAATGATGTTGCGAAAGTAATTTTAAGAAATATTATATATAATAACAGCATTGACCAATTCATTATTCCCAATAATCACAATCAAATTTCTTAATAATTTTCTAGATAATTCAGACCATAAGTGCAATAGACAGAGATGAGTCCATTGAACATCACCATTTTTACTTCAATCACTCTGTGGAAGACAGAAATAATTCAAGCTTTCTCCTAAGAGACAATCAAGGTAACTCCTCATCTATAAGTGTGTTTAGTGCAACCTAGTATCTTTTACACCAGTGGATTTGGGGAACTGATTATTTAACATTCTTGCAATATGAAAAATGGAACAAGAGCAATGACTAAAATGGAAAATAATGAAATTCAAGTTTGAAATGCACTGATTCCGTTACTCCTCATATTTCTTCAAATTAGACGCACATTTAGAAATCATTAATTGAGGGGTTATAGATTTAATATTTGTGTACTATATATATGTAAGTCTATGAGTTTATTTTATAGCATCTTGATATTAAATTTAAAATAGAAAGCTATTCTTGGTTATGGGATACTATAAAGACTTACAGGCTGCCAAATATCCTTATGGTGGTGACATTACAGTCCTTTAACCATCTTGGACTCTTTCCATTATCAGTGTAATGATGAAGAACTAATAAGCTATATTTAAAGTTACAATGAGTGTGGCTTGGCTTAATTATGAGTATCTGACAACACTAATTAACTTACACAAACCTAGTGTTTAAATCTGTTCATTATCTTAGAACACAAAGACTTTATTAATTGAAGAATAATTATTCTGAAGTTAGGATTTTGTTTCAAAAGGCAGACTTTCTTTTCCTTCTCTATAAAGATAATAACTTCTAAAATTATTTTGTTCAGCTTTTTCGCTAATCTGAAAAATATTTTTGCCCATCTTATACATACATATTTAATTTTTTACTGAAAATATATGATTTAAAAAGAGACTTGGAATGAAATTAATGTTGATGTCCTGTTCTTCTCAAATTGATTTTGTGGATTCAAATATCATTTACAGTAATGGAAATGTGCTCTGGTTTGTTTCTGTTGCTGTGGTAAAACACTAGCTAAAACCAACTTGGTAAGGAAATGGCTTATTTGCCTTACAATTCATTTGCTAGAAGCAAGAACTTGAAACAGAAAGCACAGAGGCATACTGTCATGTTTTTCTCTGGCTTGTTGAACTCTCCTTTTCTTGTATTTTGTTTGTTTTTTTAATTTTGTTTTGTTTTTGTTTTGTTTTGTTTTCTCCCTTTTTTATAAAAGCCTAGGCCCATTTCTATGAGTGTGGCATTAAAGTCTGGGCCCTCTTACATGTGCTTGAAATCAAGAAAGTATCTCACAGACATGCCCATAGATGAGGCTAATTGAGGCATTCCCTGATTGAGGCTAACTTTTCTCCTCATAAAATTTTGAGAGAAGAAAATGGTGAAAATATCATTCTAATTATTTGGGATTTAGAAACAAGATTCACATAAATGGATGTACTCATGATTCTTTTTCACTTATACTTTGAAGTATTTGTGAAACAATTCCCTGATTTTTGCCATATTATCATTTTGATGAATTAATTTAGTTACAAGTAATGAAGATATGTGTGGAATTTTATAAGAAACATAATTTTGGTAATGACAAAGTAAAAGAATATTCTAATCAGATTTCTCTTCAAAATAGAATTATGCCCTTTTCTAATTAGAATGTATATTATTTAAAAGCACAAGCTGTAGTAGTTAGGTTACTGAATATCTTACACATATCTAGTAATTTTGTAATTATTTTGTTTTGAAGTTGTGCTGGACACTGTGAAAATAAAGCTTTAATCTCTTGCTGAATAGCCCTTCCAGTACTGAAAGCAGTATACAGAAACATTTTTTCTCTATGCACTGATTATCATTTATATTTCTCAAGACCTTTTATATCTGGTTCAAATAATTCTTATTACTTAATTAATTTTTAGAACATTTTAAAATGATTTGGGGCTGGGTATTTTAATATAATATTTTTTAATTTAGACAGATATTATATTGAAATGCTTTTTCCCATAATACTTACATTGTTCATATTTGGTTTATATTGTTAAAAAATTGTGAACTTGAATTTCTATTTTAGATAACACAGCTGCAATTCTGACTAATAGAATGGGTTTTAGCCTTAAAGAAGAACCTGTCCTCTCCATGATCATCTTAATTTCTGATAATGGAATCCCATCTCTTACAAGCACAAACACCCTCACTATACAAGTCTGTGACTGTGGAGAAAGTGCAAGCACAGAGATGTGCAATAAAAGGGAACTTCTGCTAATCATGAAATTCAAAACTGAAGTAATAATTGCTATCCTGGTGTGCATTATTGTAATATTTGGTAAGTAATATTGGATGGTAAAAACTCTCATTTGTAAAAGGAACACTAAGAATTTGTTAAAGAGGAAGTTATAAAATATTCTTTACATATGTTTATATTTTCTAAACATGTTTAAGTTTAAAACTAAATAGAATTTGTTTTTGGTTCTTTTTATTTATTGTGCAACTTTGTATTTCACTTGAACTTATTAAAATGGATGATTATCTCTGATATAAGTGAAGAAACCAAAAGTCATTATCAATCAGGAAAAATGAAGAAATTTAAACTCACTGTAAGAAATACATATTTTCTCAAGGGTCATTTAGCAAATAAGAATTTCTTGAAATTCTGTGACTTGAGAATACCAATAATCAAATCTACTACATCTGAACAGGACATTATGAACAGTACTCTGAAGATCCCATTTCCAAGCATGTATTACATTGCTATTTCTAATGGTCACTGTTGAATAATAGGTCACAAGGACTTATTTCTGCTGTTTTACAAGGCTTTGTGGTTCTTCATCATACTGCAGTCATCCTTCACTTGTCTTTGAGTAGCTGCCTTTTGTCAATTGTCCTAATGATTTCCAGGATCCTTCATTTTACTACAAATGGCAGAATGACTTATGAAAACAAGGAAATAAAATCTAATTTTTTCATTTTATGAAATAATAATACAAATAAAACATTTTATTGAATTTTGTTCCACCCTTCATGTCTTCCCATTTATACTTTCTTGATTTTGTTCAAAATTATGACCTCTTTTCTGTTAATTTTCTTATATGTTTATATACATATATATCATCTGAAACATAAATATAACCTATTCAATCTGTATAACTTTACATGCATGTGTACCTTTATGGGAAACTAGTTGGTATTTGATAACCAAGTGGTGTAGATCTTCAACTTTAGAATGATTAAATATTACTATTCAATTTAAAAATAACTGAGATTATACATTAATTAATTTGACTTAATAACTACACAATGATTATGTGTAACAAAATTTCAAAGTTATGCCTTTCTTATTTTAATATTTTCAGGTATACCTCTTTGTTTGGTTTTTCAGAGATATTCCTTGCTTTTTGTAATCCTCTGTCTTAAAAAAGCATAGTTTACTCCATTAAAAAAAGGCAAGCTCTAGATCATAAATTTAAAGAAGTTGTATTTTTCAATTAAAAATTAAGGGGATCATTTATGGTAATAAAAAGGATAATGTGGAATGTAAAGTCTATACGTAAAGAATAGAAAGAAATCTCAGTCAAATCACTCTAATTTTATGTATTGGTTTATTATTGTTGCTTTGGTAAGCAGACATATTGCACTCATTTTAAAGAAGAACAATGACTTGTACAATGTCTTAAGTGGAGTTTAAACCTACATTTTATTTAATGATTCTAACCTCTATACACTGTTCTTTCTTCACTTAGAAGTTTACTCCAAGATGATACAACTTAGCTGAATGTAGAGGTTAATCATTTCTGATGAAAGGTTAGAATACCAACCACATTATTTACTAAAAATGAAACACTATTGGGGAGATTGTAATTTTTCCAATGAGTCTTTTATAGATGTACAACACTCATTGTTTCTTTATCAGTCTAACACTATAACTTTATAAAATATGGTAAATATATAAATTTCTTGATCCTGGTTTAATTTTGCATATTATTTTCAGAGATGTTTATAAAAATAGAAAAATCCTAAGATTCTTTGTGAAGTAAGATGTATTCAGCTATAATTCAACAATATTACTAACCCAAACCTGGATTCCACTTCAACCACAGAGAGCTTCATGTCCAAAGACATGATATATTTTTTGTTGATGGGAAGTGTGGGTCAACAGAAATTTCTGGCAAATTTTATCAATTTTTTAATTAAATTAAGAAAATTATTTATTGGAGGACATTTTTATTCGACTTATTGTAGTATCAGAATTGAAATTATATGACCATATAAAAATTTCAATATTAATATGATACACATATTCATTTTTTACATTTGATCTTCATTTTCAAGCATAATTATGATAATAATTTATAATTTGATATTATCATAAGCACATGAGTATTTTAACCACTTAAAATACTTCTAAATATACATTCCAATGCAACAAGGCTTCAAAACTTATTCTTCCTATCTCAACATTTACATAATATAAAGCCTTATAGGATCATTCAGGTTTAAGAGGGATTTCACCAATTTCTAAAGAATAGTGTTTCAGGGTGTCATTGCTGGTTTCAGTTAGCAAAATAAAATGAAAACAGATGAGACCGAAAACTCATATCAGATTGACATTCTGCATCAAACCTTTTAAAGAGTATGGTTGCCAAGTGTTTTATTGTCTACAAATTTAAAAAGTACAATTTGGAATAAATGTTTCCTAGTATAATTGAATCATCAGTGCCCAAGGAAGACTGATTTCAATGAAACTCAACTCATAATACATGTCATTTCTTCCTAGTAGTTGGGGTCTCCAGATAGGCTATGTGTGCTATCTAAAGGGCTAGGGAAGTGTCTGGCCTGGTATTGGTCAAACAAATATCCAAAAAAGTCATTAGGGCTTTTAACCATCTATGAATATGGTTGTAGCATCTTGGGGGACTATAATGGGACTCTAAGAGCCACTTAAATTACTAACTGAATCTGGTTTTGTTCCTGTCATAGAAGGTTGATATGGCCTGGACCAACAGATAATACAGGATGTTAATCATAACAAATTCCTAGTTTTCTGGAAGAAAGAGCATGGTTTACATCCAGTCCTTTGAGAAGAACATCCCATAAGCTTAACATTCTTGGATTTTTTCTGGATGTGTGTGCACAAATACCTTTGTGCTGTGCTCCCAAAAAGTAATATCCCACTTTTAACACACACACACAAACACCATAACATTTTTTAATTTTTTTAAAAAAAGAAAACAAATTATCTTCTTTCATTTTACATATCAATCCAAGTTCCCACTCCCTCCCTTCATTCCGTCCCCTCCATATAAACCCCAACTACATCCCAATCCACTCCTCACAGAGAGTTAGGCATATTTCTTTAGAGAAGGAAGGTCCAAGGCCTTCGCTAATATATCTAGGCTTCACAATATATCCATCCAAAGAGAAAAGTTTCCAAAAAGGCCAGTAAAAGCGGTAGGAGTAAATACTGGTGAAACTGCCAGGGACCTCACAGTCTGCCCCAGCCATACAACTGTCATCCACATTCAGAGGGGCTATTTTTGGATCTATGATGCTTCCTTCTTTTTCTGGCTACAGTTGAGGAGCTCCCATTAGATCAGATAAACTGTTTCAGTGGGTGTACCCATCATGATCTTGAATTCTTTGCTCATATTCTCACTCCTCCCACTCTTCAACTGGACTTGGGAGCTCAGTCCAGTGATCTAAAGTGAGTCTCTGCCTCTGTTTCCATCAGTTGCTGGATGAAGATTCTATGGTGACATTTAAGATATTCACCAGTCTGACTACAGGGCAAGGCCTGTTCAGGCATGCTCTCATCTATTACTTTGGTCATCCTTTTGGATTCCTGGGAATTTCTCTAGAGCCATGTTTTTGCTAGCCCCATAATAACTCCATTGACCAACATATCTCTTTCTCTGCTCCCATCTCTGTCCTTCCTCTATCTCAAATATCCCCTTTCCTCAAGTTCTCCTCTCCCCTTCTCCCCTATCTTCCACTTTTGCCCTCCCTACTCCTCTCATCCCCATGCTCCCAATATTGTCAAGAAATCTTGTCTGTTTCCCCTTCCCAGGTGTGTAGTGAAAGGGGGGGGCGCAGGCCTGCTTTTCTTCCTGCCCGGCTCCAGCACGGTTAGCTTAACACCCGAAACAACAACACATAAGCTATATTCATTTAAGCACTGCCTGGCCCATTATATCTAGCCTCTTCTTAGCTAA
>LOJH01025677.1:0-18654 GCA_001685095.1 Ellobius talpinus
GCCCAGTGCCGCTCCCCGGGGACGGAGACCTCCTCGTCCGGAACCGGTGAGCCCGGCGCGTGACCCCGTCCCGGTCCCCGGCCCGCGCAGCTGGGCTCCCGGCTGTCCCGGGTCGCCCGCTTGCCCACACTGCGGTGCGCGCTTGGGCGCACAGCCTGACTTTGCGAGATCTCGGGAAGTTGAACCCGCCACCATCTGGCAAAGGCGAATGTAATGTGACTTGCTGGTGTGAATACCCGATGCCACCAAACGTCCTCTTATCTGGGGGTTATTTTAATTTGGGATTCCTCCCTCCCCCAGCCGTCCCTCCTCCCCCTCCCGCTCCCTAAATAAAAACGACGGGACCCAGAAAGGGAGGCTCCCCACCCGCGCGCACCCACGGTTCCTGCGTTGCCATAATTTTTAGTGGAGCAGCAGCAGCCTGGACACACACTGCGACGTTTAGGTAAAGGTGCTATGAAGGAAAGGGGCCCTTGTTCGATTTGCTTTTTCCTGTCCCCTCCATCTCATATTGGTGGAGCCTGTCCTTGGGTGTGTTGGTGTGCACCTAGTCTGCGTGTTGTCAATACCGTTTGACTGTGTTTTGTCCCCTGAGTGCATAGCGGGGGCGTGCACCAGCAAGCTGGGCCAAACGTTGGGCGGGGGCATGGCTGCATTTGCCTGAATGCATTGCAGACATTCCGGTGGCTCACTAGTTGTTGCCAGACCTGACCGTTCTACCTGATGCTTCCCACCTTAAGGATCTTCCACACCACTAATCTTTCGTAAGGGGTGAAGGAGAAGTGTGAGACCTCACTGTGCTCAGTCCAGGCGATACCACAGAGATCTGTTGGGTGCGTCCTCGCACTGCTGGACTGTCAGGAGAGTCCTCAGTACCCTTTCACCTGCTGGGCTCCATTCGAAGGTCCCAGCATGGTGTGTTGGAAGCTGGGTAGAATTATGGAGGGGAGGAGTTCTGATTGGATCCAAGCTGTAAACTCTGGACCAGAAAGTGTTTTTGTCCCCTGGAAGGTCTAAATGACGAAACTTACCCTCCCAACTAGCTGGGTGCAAAGATTCATTAGTTCAACCAGTCCACTTTAGAGAGTGCTGTCAACTGTCCAAACAAGACTGCAGGACTGGAGAAGCTGACTGTGAAACCTTTGGAACCTTCGCGGTTGACTGTGGGTGGGATTGAGTGGAGTCCGTGGGTGGAGAGTGCCTCAAAGTGTGGACGTCCTTCCCATGCTTGCTGTGGCCGCTCAGGGCGCAGAGGAGTGCTTCATTGTGTGATGAAACGCTGAGTCTGTGGAGGATAAATATTTGAGCGAGGCCAACCTAAAAAGGGCTCGAGCTTGTGTTCACATAGGACATCCAGAGCACACCAGTGATTTGTTATAAGGTGAGGTGAGAATAGACTGAAACCCTTTCCAAGTAAACTTCATGGGAGAGTTTAAAAAAAAAGTTCCACGCCGGGCTTTCATTTTCTTTTATTGTTGTGATTTATATAGTGTTGACTGTAAACACTAATAAACACACACAACTGCTTACATAAAATCCCTCGTTGAAACAGGTGTGAAATGTGGAGGGGGTACCACAAGGGGACAGGCTAAGAGAAGGTGTGAAGTGGGAGAAGCGCAAGCAACATCGAGGTGGGACTCCAGTGCGAGCCGCGGAGGCTACTCTGTTTTACTGCTGTGGGGGCCTCTCGCCCTGGAGCTTATTTAACTCTTGGAGATCTCCCGCACCCCTCTCCCGCCAAGCTTATTCGATCTAGCTGGCCCCCTTTCCCCTTCTCTAAATGCACGCCGCCACAGCACTCCCGGGTGCCCAGGGTCATCTTGGTTCGTCTGGAATTGGGTGTTCCTGCGGATCGCATTATAGTAGCCTTCCATTTTGGAAAATTCAGCTGTTCGTGTTGTCTATTTTGATTCCATGTCTGCCAAGAATCCCTTTGATACAAGTGCTTTATATGAACAACTTCTAACTTCTACCTTGAGTCCACGACCCGGGGGGAGGGGAGAATGAAGCCAGTTTCTGAGTTGGAAGCAGGCAGAATCTTTGCCTCTCTCCTGTTCTGTAACAAAGTCTACCTCTCAACTGAAGGCAGGTCTTTTATTCTTATGGACAGTGTCAAATTTTTTCATTTTATTTTAAGGAGCAGAATTTAATAATTAACCGCAAGTTGGTTCATTTGAATCCAGGGCCAGTAGCATCCTAAGCAGTGCTAATTGCATTACATTTTTATTCAGAGGCGCCTCATTTTTAGCATAACAAAAATCTCCCCTGAATGAGTGGGCTAAGACCAAATTTATTTCTTTGCAAGGGTGTTGGGAGGTTTTAATTGTGCTCAATCTTCTGACTTTTTCTTCCAGTGAGTGAACTATTTCCACACCTCAATCCAGTTAGCAAAATACATTCTTTCATTCACAAGAAGGGCAGTGTATACAAGCTGGGCGTGGATTTAGGACTGTGAAGTTTACAACCAAGGAAAAGTGTGTTGAGGGGATGCACAGAACCCCTCTTGATGTTCCATCATCAGCCGTAGCCTCATGCACAACTTCAGTTCCCCCCTCCGCTCAGCCCTCTGAAAAGGAATAAAAAAAACCTATATTCCTGGTCAAGTGCATTTTTTGTGCGATTTTTGTCCTTTTTTGTGAGAATGACAGATTTTTTTTCTTTTCCAAATATTCCTAACGATTTTCTGCTAAGTGTAAAATAATGCAAAGAGTTTTTTTAGAAAGTGCGGTGAGTAGGAGGGTGGGGAAGGCGTTGTGATAGATGGTTTGTTGCTCACCGGAGGGCAAAATATTTATGTTCTCCAAGCCCAGATTCTCCATACCTCCCCTCCTTAACTTTTCCTTCTTCTTTTTCTTTTCCTTCTTCTCTTTCTTCTGTTTTTTGTTTGTTTTTCAAGGAAAGTCTGGTTTGGACGACTTTGTCTCCCAGTTTTCAAGGCTCTTCCTGTGGACCAAGTTTTCCTGTTTGGTGTTTGTTCACAGGAAAGCCCACCCCACCCCCACCCGCGTCACTTCTATGGTAAACGTACTAGGTACTCACCACTTTCTAATATAAATAACCAAGCGGCTTGAGAAGGGTATATATTTGGGAAACGCCTGCTGTGGTCCCATTAAATTTTCGTGGGGTGCCTGGACTTCGGTTTTCACAGTGTATCCTCTCGGGTTGCCGGGTTCCTGCAGTCACTGACACACATTTTCAATTAAAGGGGGTGGTACAGAGAGGGTCTCCAAGTACACCAGCGCATTTTTCCTGAGTTTTGTTTTTCTGTGACTCTGGCTCGCCTTCCTTTTTTCCTTCCTTGACCCAGCCCCTCTTTCCCTTTGAGCCCGCTGCCCTTGACCTTGTATCTTGAGGAGAGGAAGGCTCACACAACTTCAAATAAAGCCCAGGTAAGGACTAAGGTGCTTCCGAGGCAGCGGCGGGTCTCCACCACCGCGGCAGGAAGGCAGTGCTAGAGTAAAGAAAGTACCAGGTGAAGACAGGGACCCCGGCGCCGTGGCCAGGATATGCTGGAGAGGGCACGGGGACCAGAAGACAGACTGTAGACAATAGTTGAAACTGCTGCCCGCCCGATGAGGATTGGTTAGAAGAGGGGCAAGGCTGAGGTGAGAAATCGAGGTGCAATGCAGATCATGGTCATGAGCTGGCTAGTTTTGCTCTGCATGGCTTTCCTGGGACTCGGAAGAGCATGCCCAAGGGGTCCGGAAACCTGGGACGTGGGGTCATTGATGTCTCTCCTAGTGGTGGCGATGGAAAGAAAAAGGTCGTTGTTCCCAGCAGAAATCCGCCCTGAAGCGCCGCAGTGTGGTGCACGACTTTCTGGGCAGGGCGCCTCAGGGCAGATGCCAGCGGGAAGAGGCAGCGGATCAGCTCCACCTCACTAGTGCTTGCTGGAGCTGATCGCCACAGTGACCGCTGTGGTGTTTCCAGCACAAGTCCCTGCTGGCCATCAGCAACCGGTCCAGCTACAGCCAATCCAAACAACTTGGCCTCAGCTGCACCGCTCCACCAGCGTGCCCTGCTAGGTCTCCACCTCTTCCGGGGGGGNGCAGAAGGGATTTGCACCTCTGTCCTGAGGATCCTTCCCATCCCACCCACTGGGCCGTGCACTGACTGCCCATAGCTTCTCCCAGAGCCATAATTAGGGCTCCCCTGAGGGGAATCAGCCCTTGTGGACTTTGAGATGCCAAAGGAGGACAGCAAGGGAAGAGTTAACCACGAGTAGAGGGTGTCCTGGCAGTTGATCCTGGTTCCCCTGCCTTAAGATCACTTCCACCCTAGGGGCCTTCTCTCCTGGAGTTGGCTTTTCCCATAGAGGAAGGGCGGTGAGATGTCCTGCTGCCTGGCTCTAGTGGCCTGACTCTGGGAAGTCTAGCATCAAGATCTGGGGAGTTAGCCCTATTCAGAAGAAAGAGCAGGGCTGGAGAACTGTATAAATTTAAAGAGAAAACGATACAACGCAGACTTCCAACCCCCTTTCCCCCAAAAATAAATAAAAAATAATAGAATATTGGCATTTTGATATTGAAAAAAATGAACAAAACTGATTTTCCCCTCTGTTCATTTTTGGGCTTTTTCTATGAGTACAGAAAGCAGAATTTACAGTTATTGGGGCCATGGTAAGCTAACTGCAGCGAGTACCTTGGTGGAAGAAACTGTTTCCAACTTTCTTGTTTCCACAGTCTACAAAGATCTTTCTTTAAGGGAGAATATTGTGAGGAACTGTTTGGAAGTCCAGGGCATTGTCTGGAGAATAGTGAGAGTGTGCCCCTACACAAGACAGTTTGGGTTCATAAATTAAAAGAGAATTCTTTTCATTTTTCTCCTGCCATTTTTTTCTTTCTTTCTTACGGGAGGAAATGGCAATTTGGGGGTCCTCGTGTGTTCCAGTTCCCGCTTGACTTTCTCAGAAGATGGCTGCCACTGCCCCCATGGAGATATTTTTGCTGTGAGGTATAGTGGGATACAAAGAAAAGCTGGTAAAAATACTGGCCTCGCAGTTAAACGTGAGCCTGGATACAAAAACGAAACCAGTCATCTGCTATTAATCAGGCTGTGTCTCTGCTTTTTGTTGAGGAAAATACAGTGAGGGCTTTGCTTCCCTTTTCATCTGAAAAGGCTATAAAATGCCGATTGCTGCATAAAAATCATTCTCCCCAGTTTCTGTTCAATTAATCAAAATGTATATGTTCATGCTGGGCATGGTTACATCAGAGAGAAAATTTGCTTCGGCGTTTCAAACCACCAGGGCAGTAACATGTCACAGGAATGACCTTGCATGTTCATCAATCTTTAATAATATCATTGTCATTATTATTATTATCTAAAGTGTTAAATTGTTGCCAGAATCAATATGATGGGCTTCTTTGTGTATATTTTATCCTACTGTTGTCTTTTAACATCTCTGTTAAGAGGCCAATTAATTTCCAGCTCAGAGCTCCAGTGAACTTTGTGTATGGAGAGGACTTCCTGGCTTTTTTTCTTTCCTTCTTTCTTGTTTTGCCTTTTAAGTGAGTACAGAAGTAAGCTGCACAGGAAATACAAATACATCCCTTGCTGATTAAAATAATATGAAATTATTTTTCATAAAACTATTAAAGAATAAAATCTACCCAAACTCAAGTTAATACATGTCCAAATTCTTTTTTTTTTCAGTTAAGCAGCAGGAATTATTCTCCTGAATTCTGCAAGTCCCATAGTTTAGGAGCCCTTTCACACTCCCTGGGGTTGGAAGGATCTTTCCCCCTAAGCAGACTATGAAGGTCTTTAACAAAGAAAGAATCTTGATACATCTGTTTGTTTTCTCCTAGATTCCTTGGTATTAACGCATCTGACGTCAACTATTCTGCTGGCCGCTATGACCCATCCGTGAAGCCCCCCTTTGACATAGGTTTTGAAGGGATTGGTGAGGTGGTAGCCTTAGGCCTCTCTGCTAGTGCTAAGTACTCAGTGGGCCAGGCTGTGGCTTATATGGCTCCTGGTTCTTTTGCCGAGTATACAGTGGTACCAGCCAGCATTGCTACTCCAGTGCCTTCAGTAAAACCCGAGTATCTCACTCTGCTGGTTAGTGGCACCACTGCATACATTAGCCTGAAAGAACTCGGAGAGCTGTCAGAAGGGAAGAAGGTTTTGGTTACAGCAGCCGCCGGGGGGACAGGCCAGTTTGCTGTACAACTTTCAAAGATAGCCAAGTGTCATGTCATTGGAACCTGCTCCTCGGAGGAAAAGTTAGCTTTTCTGAAATCCATTGGGTGTGATCGTCCCATCAACTACAAAGCAGAGCCGGTGGCGACAGTTCTGAAGCAGGAGTACCCTGAGGGTGTTGATGTAGTCTACGAGTCTGTTGGGGGAGCCATGTTCGACCTGGCTGTGGATGCCTTAGCCATCAAAGGGCGTTTGATGGTGATTGGGTTTATCTCTGGCTACCAAAGCCCTGCGGGTCTTTCACCAGTAAAAGCAGGAGCTCTACCTGCGAAGCTCCTGAGGAAGTCTGCCAGTCTCCAGGGGTTCTTTCTGAACCACTATTTATCCAAGTACCAGGCTGCCATGGAACACTTGCTGGAACTGTACAGTCGTGGGGAACTGGTCTGTGAGGTGGACCTGGGACATCTAGCTCCAGAGGGAAGGTTCATTGGCCTGGACTCCATATTCCGGGCTGTTGACTATATGTACGCAGGGAAAAATGTTGGAAAACTCGTGGTTGAATTAACTCACAGTGTCAGCAGTAAACTATGACGACAGAACAATGACGTAAACCAAAGGAGAAAGAAAAAGTTCTCCATGCCTTAGAGGGAACATAATAGTTCCTAAAACAAAAGTGTAGTGTTAATGAATTCAACTCCCCCCCTTTCCTTGGGGGTAAAAATAATGCGCCTCAATAAAAGTTCTCTCTATAGCTAAGAGGTAAAATGTTTACACTCAATTAATTCTTTAGTCGTGGACAGTCTCAGTCCAGGTTTTATTGTTCCAGGGAAGTAAATTAATTCCTGATGCGAGACCTGATCGAGTCAGTATGTCCCCAGCTTGATGAGATTTTTAAGTCAGTCTTCAAACTGCTCACCAAGTCTCCTATGCTGGAAGCGGCTGCTCTTGTGTTAATAAGTACTTCCCAGGTGAGCAGGTAGTGCGGGTTAGGTATGCTCACAGTCTATATACTTAGCAAGGAGCCCCAACGATCTAAGTAGACATTTGGGGGAGAACTGTCCACATTTGATCCTGTTTAGTTATTGGGAGAGTGATTCGGCAAACAGAGATGTGTGAGTGATGGATCAACTCTTTGGTGGGTTGAATTCACAGCCTTTTAAGATTGTGAAGAAAATGTTCCTGTTCCGGAAAGAAATTACTATTAGAAACAGAGTGGGTTTGGGGAAAGCAAGCTATGGTTTAGGGGACTTTGGGAGAACTAATGTGTGCAAAGGAAGAAGATTCTATGCCATCTCCTCAGGAAAGGCTCTCGTCATGTAATAGCAGGGATCACAGAAGGGGGCTCATTCTAGCATGTTCAAGGTTAAAAACAGCTTACTTCCTGTCCCCAAAGAGCAAATGTCACATAGTTCCAAACACAGGAGACTTCTTCCAAAATCAAAACCGTTTGCTTTCCCTCAAAGGCATGGTGTGGAAGGCTTGATGTCGGGTGGTGGAAGCAGAATGGTAGTTAGGTATCGTGTGTTCCCACTTTACTTCTCGGCATTAGAGAGAAAGGAGCCACCTGCTCTAGGGTTGTGTCCTGTCGCAGTCCTTTCTGTCAGCCTGCGAGCTGCTTCTCTTCAAACTGCACCAGAGCTGGTCTGCGTGCCCTAAACCTTCCGTGTCCAAAGGCTGCCTGCCACTTTTGTCGTGGGATGAAAACCCCACAGTGCCTTACCGTTTGAAGGTGAAGCCTGTCGGATGATTTTAAGTCGGGTTTCAGTACATCAAAGGGGCTTAATAAACGGGAATGCAATTAAGAAAGCTCTGTGAGTGTTGGGGGCAAGATTGAATTCTTTGCTGGCATCTGAGGAGCAAAGAGATCCTGTTTCTGAGTAGCTGTTAGTATCTATTTTACAAGATTTACTCATTTCCAGGTACCTAATGTAGCTGCTAGCATGCATGCACAACAATACAATTTATATGGTAAATGGAACCAAATAATGGCTTCACTGAATGTTATGGCCGCACTGAAGGGAAATGTCACGGTAAATAGCTGCCAAATTATGGATCATGCCGCAGTGTCACAACTGCACTGAAGACAAATAGCACCAGAGGCTGTTGCCACTGTGACGCCTTTGAGTTATGAAGAAGGGTAGCAGCCTGACGCGAGGCTCTTTGTGTCCTTGTCATCACAGAAGGCTGCCGGTGCAGGGGACACGAGAGGCAGGCGCGTCCAATGTGGTGCGCAGTTATTAATCTGTCCCTTTCAGACCCGGCCACTGTAGCAGGGGAGACTCTGCCGGCTCTCCCGGACACAAACGTAACAGACGAGGAGGGAGGGCAGGCTCTGTGAATGTTAGTGTGCTCAGGAAATGACTGGTAATGGAAAAACGTCATAATAAAATAATCTAATCAAAGACTATTATTAAATTTAACCTAGTATATGTCTGAAAGGCCCAGTTGCTTCCTATGCAGATAGATGTGTGAAATCTCGGTGATAATGCACTCTCCCTCTGAAAAGGCTTTAAGGACTGAGGACATTACCAACTAAATTGCCTCTTCTAAACTGAAGTGAGTCCCGGTTTCCTTCATTTTAATGGGAGGGTAATAAAGATGAAAGACCAACATTTTATCTGATGGATCCCATAAGCTATAGAATAAAAATGTATTATGTTTTGAGGTAATATACTAAATTCAGCTATGTAAAAGTAAAATTAAAACACCCAGGTTTAAAATAAAACAACAAAAAAAACAGAAGAAATCTCATGTCTTTCTGTCCCAACACAGAGAAGCTATGAAGCTGTTTTCATTTATTCTTAGAAAACAAGCATGAATGACTCTGCCCATTCCAATAATCCCTAAAATATGTTTAAAAGATTTTTTAATTATTTTGAAAAATTATTTTTAAATTTATGGTTATACTTGAATATCAGTTTGGTCCCCTTGGGTTGTTGTTCAGGTCCAGTCACTAACAGGAGGGGAGAGAGTGTCTAAGGGTCCACACTCTACCACGTTCCAGATCAAAAAAGTGCATTCATAATTCAGGGCTATTGTCAGCTGTGCTCCAGGGAAGGGACAAGGGCAGAGCACTGATGTGGGATAAATGAGTTCTCAGTTCTTGGTGTGGCCTTCCCAGCTCCTTGGTATAAGGTTGTTGGCCCAGCAAGGAAGAAGGCATTGCCTCCTGAGAAAGACATCTGCAGGATGCCTTAATGTTTGGTTCAGGACTTGTGAAAAGTCAACTTCTATCCCTTCAAACCTTCAAACCAGTTTCGAATGCACAAAAGCACAGACAATATAATTTCTGGTTCTTTTCACAATGACTACAGATGCTGATTAACTTTAGTGCGGGCGGGCGCGCGCGCGCGCACGCACACACACACACACACACACACACACAAAATCCAGGAACTGGTTTGCAAAGAAAGATGGATTCTATGTGTTGTTACTGTCTGACTGCACCAGAATGGAGTTTATCAGGAAAGGAATAGAGCCTCTGCCGATGGCCATTAGTGTTTCCTGCAGTATTCATCTAACGCAAGTGTGTGAGAAGTAGCTGCAGCTTATTAAAGTGGAAACCCTGAGCTGTGTATGGAGGGATGCCGTGGCTAATGAGGCTATAATGTCCCAGTACCACAAAACCCTTTTTGTGCCCCCACCACAAGATGTTGGAAACTTGACAGATGATATCATTTAAGACACTGCCTGCCTTGGGGACCTGCTTCTTGGCTTCCTGTTTTGGGCTTTTATTTTGGTGACATTTATAATAGCCACCTGACTTGTAATGACTTAACCCCTTGTGGAACTCACAGGCTGTGCAAATTTACAGTCAAGGTTCCCTTGCAAATGGAGCTTCGTTCAAGGCCCAGAATACTTTCCCTGATGACTTTGCCACATGCTCACATGGGGTAAATACCATATTTCAGATCCCATAGTCAGACCAGCAACACGCAGCTTTCAGAATAAATTTGATAAGACCTAGGACTGTGCACTTGGAATGCTAATTTCCTGAGTTCTACAAATTTTATGGGCTGCTCAATGCAAAATGGCCTGATCTGATGAATTTAAACTTATCTTTATTTCCCATACTCTTAAAAATATTTTGTTACTTATTCATTTAAAAGTATATATGCGAACTGTTTTTCAGTTTGGGATTTTGTTTTGTTTTGTTTGAGGACTTTTTGGCCTGTTTTGGGCTTTATTTGGACAGCTTCTGCAACTAATTCTCTCCCAATGACCAGCATCTCGCATTTAAGATCACAGCACAGAAGTCAGAGTGCAGGGCTGGAGTGTCAACAGCGCAGCACTGATGTGAACTTGAACTTCTGTTTCTTCTAGCCTTTTAATGCCACACTGAATCAGCTCAGAAGGAGGAATGTTCACTGTGAGAACCTTGCTACTGTTACCGTGAGCAGTCCAGGAGAGTTTGCTGCCATCCCTGCCCCCTAAAAAACCCTAATACCCAATGCAAAACAATGTCTTACCAGTATATGTCAGTTCAAGAAATTCTTGTAGTAAAGACCTGATATGAAAAGAGAGAGAGAGAGAGAGAGAGAGAAAGTCAAGTAAGGTGCATATTTTGATTATGTAAGCCTGAAGCTTCTGTTTAATTCTTCACTTTGATCCTACAGCCAGTGAGGCATGCCTGGCATAAATACCAGGCAATATTTATTTGGATATGCTGGCTTTGCCCTTTGTAGACGTTCCCTTCTGTGCAGGTCCCTCATCCCAGGAGGTACAGATGAGCAGAGGAAACGTAGCATGGGTCCCGCAAGCAGTAGGGTAAGTGCTATACAGAGGACGGTTTGGGGGAAAACCAATATGTTCTTCATGTGTGCTGAGAAGCCCTGAGCCAGAAGTCTAGAGATCTGAATAGCCCCCCATAGGAAGTGCTTCCCTCAAAGTGACTTTCTGCCAACACAAAATTAAAATAATAATTAGAACATACCCTGCTGCTGGGTGGCAGCATCCAGTACAAAAGACAAATCTGTGCTAAGGGCTCAGAAGAGAGTCTGGTGACATTGCCTACTGAAGTGGTACCCACCCTCTAAACACACGAAGCAGTCAGGGTCAGCGTGATTGCTATCAGCAGTTCCTTTGGTCACTGGAAGGTAGAGAGATACGGAAGGGATACAGGATGTCCCCACTCGAAAGCACCTGACGTAGGATCCTGTATGCCAACCCCCAGCATTCCTTGCAGGCTCACAGGTGCCACTTTCAGCAGAAACACAGATCTGGAAAGTGTATCTTTCCCTGGCTTTTACGAATAAGACCAAATGTTACTTGGTAACACTGGAGTTTGAAAGATAATCTAGCTCTACCCACCTTACAAATGTAGAGTTGGGCCTAGGAAGAATGGGCACTTTGTCCAATCAACATCAGAGTCCACTGGTGTCAAAAGACAGAACGCTGGTGGATCCCCTCCCAGACTATCAGGAGAGTCTTGCATAGTCCCCTTTGCATTGCCCAAGGTCCTTCAGCGTATAACTGGCAGGTGTTTCAGAACCATGGCTGGACATCGTAAAGAACCATCACATGAATGGGACTGTGGCAAACCCAGGGAAAGTATCATGTTTAGACTTTGGTAGAGTTGGGGCTCTGTCAACTTGGTTTATCATCTAGACATTCTACTAGGGCTGAAGAAATAGCTCAGCAAGCAAAGGGCCTGCCTTGCAAACTGGAAACCCGAGTTTAATCTCCAGAACATTTGCAAGAAGCTGGGCGTGGTGGTGCATAATTGTAATCCTGGCATTTAGGAAGCAGACATTGGAGGACCTTGGGGACTAGCTGGTCAGCTAGCCTAGCCTCATCAGTAAACCCCAGGTCCTACTGAGAGACCATATCTCAAAATACAAGGAGGAGCTCTTAAGGAATGAAACCTGAACTTGACCTCTAGCCTCCACTGGCATGGACACACACACAGGCACCCACATATACACAAACATACCTTCCAAACCACACACCAATTAAAAATAATAACTATCACACACCTTAGTTTTTTGCTACTAAAAGGTTTCCTGCCAATGTGTCCTTAAATACCAATATTGCTAGATATAAATTCTGTACTATTTACTGGATAGAATGAGTTTGATGCTCATTTTTACCTATCAGAAACATCATAACTGGCCACAGGAATATTTGCTGTCATAGCAAAAATATTTAAAATTTGAATTTGCTATTCTAACTGAGATCCAGTTTTTCACCTTAGAAGTTCTGCCCATGAGGGAGGGCACACTCCCTCACTGGGATCAGCAGCTGCTTGGAGGTGAGGAACCTGCAGAGAGGCAACCTCAGTGAGCGCAGGCTTCCTGCTAGGCTGTGGTAAGAACCCTCACACAGATCATAATTAAGGCTAAGGGGAAGAGGGGTAAGCCGTTCCGGACCATATGACATTGAACATTCGTGTCTCCCCTCATCATTTCTGTCTTTCTTCCCTCAAACTCATGCATAACAAGCGTAAACTTTCAACTTTCCGCGAGCAAATCCTTTCCCAGCAGAAGCAGCCTCTTTTTAACGTGGAAAAGCCACTTCCAGAGAACGGCAGCAATGTCAGAGGCAATCACGTTTGTAGGAAGCCTCATTGCTCACCAGGGGATGGGAGCAATAGTGTTTCCTCTACATGTGGCTGGAATTTACATTTGGAAATTGAATTGTCTCCTTGAGGGCTTTTACTCGATGCAAGTTTGGGGCAATTACTTACACCCCAGCACATCAGTGTATCTGAAATGAAGCTGAGTTGAAGGGACCCCTCATCACTTCAGCTGTTAAAAAAAACTAAATAAAACAACTCTTCATTGTCCAGAAGTCAAAATTAAAGAATCATTACCGAGTGAAGTTCATTATTTCAAGTTTGACATGTCTCAGGCATCTGGGGATTTACATGTTTTACATATTTGAATACTGTCTTCACAAGGTATAGATACTGATGTGTTAATACTACCCCCACTTTAAAGGTGGGATGGTCAGAACACACACTTTATGATACCTCAGGTCATCCCTACCTGACTCGCGACAGTAATCAGACTAAGACCAAGCTTGTTTTCCTCATATTGTAATCTATACACAGGTCACCTGCTAAAATCATAATGCTGACTCGGTAGTACAAGAGGGTGGACGTAGGAACGCGCATCTCGCCAGAGGCCCCTGGCACAACTGATCTGGTCTGGGAACCACACTTTGTATACTGAAGTGCTCACTTCCGCTGTCTCTGCAGAGACCTCCATCCCGCACTGCAACCATGAAAGCAGCTGCCCTCTCCCATTCCGTTTCCAGCTTCGTCAAAGAGCATCCTCTCAGGAACTCAGCTGTGAACCCAGATGCTGTGTGATGCGCATGGTTACACTGACAGCTTTTCTGTAGAGCTCTACAAGGGACGCAGTCCTGGGATCTCTGTCCTAGTTGTCCCATTCTTAAAGCTGAATCCATTGTCACACCTAGGCCTCTCCCCCTGACCTGGGACCACTGGTTATCCTTCTATAGTAGCACCAAATAAAAATGCCAGCAGCCTCTGCACACAGCGGAGCAGAATATTTTACAATTATCCTGATGGAGGAAGAACCCCAGGTCTCTTACACCTTCAGATCAGGTCCTTTGAAACATGTGTCATGACAACACGCATAGCCTTTATCTAAATAGTCAGAATTATCGTCTTTGAAGAGGCTGTGGCCTTTGAAGGGAAAAGTTACAATACATGCACATGCTCGTGAATATGTCACTGGGAAAATCGCAGAACTTTGTTGAGGACAAATGTCAGAAAGGGGAGCTGGCAAGATCATAAGTGAAATCTAAATTCGGGAGTTTGAGGGAGCCCTAGAACAAGTCAGAAGGTGGGAACAAGTGGGACTGGGCAGAGCCCTCAGTGTCCCTTGCAACTGTCAGTCCTCACAGGGCTTGTGACTGTGGTCAGAGTAGCTACTCACTTGGAAAAAGTGGTCACGTCTTTTTCTCTATCTCTGTTCTTCCACTCCCCACAGAAGAGGACAGAACTGGGCCGTGCAGGGTATATATGGGCCAGAAGAGCCAGAAGATCAGCAGAAGAAAGATCAGTTATGCCTATGTGTCCAGGACAGCTTGGAGGCAGGGCCAAGACACTGGAAGTAACCGTTGATAAATTCAGAGAAGGAGGGTGGAGGGGAAGATCCAGGGTAGGAATAAACGGAAGTAGACAGCTTTTGAAAGACTGGGAAGTAAAAAGGTTGTGTGTGTGTGTGTGTGTCTGAGTGTGTGTGTCCTTGTGTGTATGTGTATATGTCATCATGTGTGTCTGTGTATATATATGTGCCCGTGAGTATGTATGTGTGTGTTTCTGTGTGTGTCCATGTGTGTGTCACTGTGTGTATATGTGTATATGTGTCCATGTGTGTCTGTGTGTGCATGTGTCTGTATGAGTATGTGTGTGTTTTTGTCTCTGTCTCTGTGTGAGTATGTGTATGTGTCTCTGTGTATGTATCCATGTATGTCTGTGTGTGTGCATGTGTCTGTATGTGTATATGTGTCCATGTGTGTCCGTGAGTGAGTCTTGTGTGTCTGTGTGTGCATGTGTCTGTATGTGTATATGTGTCTGTGTGTGTTTGTCTCTGTGTAAGCATGTGTATATGTGTATGCAGGCATATGCACATATGAATGTTGGTGGATAAGAATGTCCATGTAGAAGCCAGGATGCGTCAGTTCCTCAGTTTTTTCCTTTTCATTCTTTCTCTTCGCAATCTCTCACTGTCCGAAACACCCTCACGAGGTCAGAGCTCCACAGATCTGCCCTTTCAGCTTCTCCAGCATCAGGCTCCCAAGTCCATGGCACGCCTCCCAGCCTTTTGTTTTAGTGTGGGTCCTTAGTTCCCATGCTTGTGCCTTAGAACTGAACGGCCTCCCCCGCCCCAGCAGTGCCTCCTTAGCTGTCAACAGCTCAGAGTCTGCAGAATCTTTCATGGGACATGAGAGATGCTGAGGTCTCTGCCGCTGAGGGGACTTTCCGTGGGTCAGCTGTATCAGCAAGCTTTTCAAAGAAGTGGCCTTCAGGGAGCAAACAGGTTAGGGCGATAGCAAGGCAGCTTTGTCCCTTCCCCGCCTTTTCAGTCGGGAGTAGGCAGCCAGTCACTCTCATCTCTGAGTTCCACGCAGGCTTCATTCATACCGCACTTCAGGTCCTTAAGACATGCTCTAACATGTATGGCCACACGCTATCTCCTGAAGACCATAGACCCCGAGAACACAGGGTGAGTCTCCCTGCCCCTTTCCTCCACACACTTCATTAGGTAATAGCACTCGATTAGGCAAGCATTCGACCATGAAGTGTTTGCCACAAAGATGCAAACAGCACCCCCCACTCCCCCACACCCACAGCAGTGCCGTCCACCGCAGGCTCACAGGCAGACATCAGCCTCTCAGTTTCTGGTTGGGAATGATGCCTGAGAGCCTTGCAGTGCTGTTCAATCCCACACCACGGCTTCGGGCAAACCAAGGGACCTCTCTGCCTGGGACTGTTCACCCGGAAAACCGCATAAAGGAACCTGAGCACCTGGGGCTCTGGAGAAGATGCTTACACGCTTCAAGAGGGTCCACCTGTCGGCGAAATAGATAAAACTTTTTTTTAAATGTTTTTGCTCGGTGTTCTCTTGACATTTGTCTGAAGTGCTAATTTAGAAGTGCTCCAAATACATTCTCCAAATAAATGCCAGACTTCCAAAGTCTCAAGGTCACCTCCAGTCTAAGGATTGGAGTTTGGAGTCTGTGGGCAGTTCTGACCTCTGCACGTGTCAGGGAAATGGGCGTGTCCAACCTGGAGTCTGTCACATGATGTCATCATTTACAAAATTCACCACACAATAAAGTCACTAAAATGTTTTGCAAGAATAAAAAATAGCTCATGGTGTTTTAATAGGTTTACGGTTCTGTGCTGAGTCATGCTCATGACTGTCGTTGGCCAAATGCAGCCTTTGAGCTACTGGAAGGGCAAGGCACAGATGGCCCTGAGGAGAGCCTGGGCCTCAGTGCCTGGGCCTCATGCAGGAATGGCTTTCCTGCTTCTAGTAAGAGACTTCTTAGGGTTTTGTTCATCATGCTGAGCAGCTGAGGGGATCCTGCTCCAGCCATGCAAGGGGATCCTGCTCCAAGCCATGCAAGTCTCCGGAGACACAGTGCTGTGGGAAGTACTCATGTGTGTGTGTGTGTGTGTGTGTGATGTACGTGTGTGTATATATATGTGTGGTGTGTGGTATATATATGTGTGTGTGTAATATGTGCGGTGTGTGTGTGGTATGTGTATATATGTGTGTGGTGTATGTGTAGTGTGCGTGTATATATGTGTGGTATGTGATGTGTATGTGTGTGTGGTGTGTGTATGTGTATGTGTGGTGTGTGTATGTGTGGGTGGTATGTGTATATATATGTGTGTGGTGTGTATGTATGGGTGGGTGGTGTGTGTATGTGTAGTGTGTGTATATATATGTGTGTGGTATGTGATGTGTATGTGTGTATGGCATGTGTGTATATATGTGTGGTGTGGGTGGTATGTGTATATATATGTGTGTGGTGTTGTGTGTATGGTGTGTGTATGTAGTGTGTGTGGTGTGTGCGTATATATGTGTGGTATGTGGTGTGTGTGTGTGGTATGCATGTGTACATATGTGTGGGGGTGTATATGTGAGTGTTTGGTGCATTCTGAGGGACATGAGTTCAAATATCAAATCTTTCACTGTATGAAAAAATCCTTAAAGGACACAGCTTTATCTCAGCTTTGTCTAATTCATTTGTCATCTATGAAGGGAAAGGATGAGTCTGAGCCACAGATACAACAAAGTGTGCAACAAAGTGTGTGACACACCTGTCCTGGTGATGGCTCAGAACTGATAGCAGCGGGTTTGTTTCTCTTTCCCCTGGGAATACCAGCTACAGAGGAGGGTGGAGATGGAAATGCTAGGGAGATGCCTGAAGGCACAAGTTAGCTCTCTATATCAGAATGCCAGGACAAGGCCAGGCCCCAGGCTTGGCAGGAATTCAGCTTAGGAAAACTGAGGGAGGCATAAGAAATTTTCACAATTCATTATTCCAGGTGCCTTCCCCCTCAAAGTGGGGGGGTTGAATTATCTTGTCACAGAAAATACACAAAGTGTCATTTTATTATTAGAAAAGAGAAGCAGGTATTGGTTGAAGGTTTAACGATGAAAATGCAGCTTATCACTGCCGCCAGGATAGGTCCAGCCAGGGTCAGGCCTCACCTTCTTTAACGAAATGAACACAAGCTGGTTCTCATCACTGGGACAAGTGGAAGGGGCTTGTTCCTCACAGTCCTGGAGACTGCAAAACTGTCCCCCTGATGGTGCAGGTCCTTGCTTCCCATGGTTTTTCCCTGGCAGTGTTTCTTTTCCATCAGTGTCTGTGGACACTATGCGTTGCATTGGCATTATACACAGGGGGTAAAAGGCATCCCTTCTTCACAGCTGTGACCAGAGAATCACACAATTCTAGACCGAAGCAGGATGTTGGAAATGAGATAATGGAGAAATCGAAGACCAGGAAAGCAAGGCAGTACTCCTACGACACACAGCAGGTTGCCGGCCACAGGCCTGGGACTGGTTGCCACACACTCACCAGGAGAGTGTGCCACCACACACTCACTGTGGCCTAAAGCACTTTGAAGTTCCCTTCATTTCATATGATACATGACACTATTTTTTATGCAACTTTTTAGTCTCTAGTCTTCAGCCAGTTGTGCTAATGGTTTGTGTTTGTGTTTGGTGGAGATGCTCTCATTTGGAAAGTCATGATTAATAAAAAGGAAACTGGCCAGGCTAGCTACTGCCTCATAAAAGAAAGTCGGTTAGGCTTCACTGAAATGCATCAGAATGTCAGTCTGTGTTCCATGCAGGGGACATGGGATCTCAAAAGACATGCAATCTGACATCTAACTCTCCAGCCATCCCATCTCTGGAGGCAGAGGGACAACCTGCCCTAACCAGGAACCCAAAGTCAGGGCCAGGCAAGCACTGGTATCACAACTGAGCCCCAATGCAGATTGTGTTTCTTCCTCGAGACAATCACCCACAGGGCATCTGAGAAAACCACCAGTGACCCTGAGAAAGGGAAACTCTGGGTACTAGCGACTCCCAGGCAACCCCAACTGGGCAGGAATGGGTGCCCTCTTCTCTCCTCTCCCCTATCACTCCACTCACCCAAAGTCCTGAAGGCTGGGAGGGTTTTTTCCACCTCCGACAACAGACTGACTTTGGGAGAGGGGCAGGATGAGAATGAAGGCAGGGTCACGATCATCTACAAACAACAAGACTCCATTTTCTCCTGTAATTTTCTGCACCCAGCTGTTATGGGCAAGAGCCTTTCAAGTCTCCTCCATGTCAGTGTGCCAACCCAGGCCTCAGGCTCCAGGCCTTCAGTGCCACCTTCCCCGTGGCCAGGACCAGGGTGAGAGGGCTTAGCATTTTATGGTTTCTATTGCTATGACAAAACACCATGGCCAAGGGCAAGTTGGGGAGAAAGGGGTTTATTTGGCGTACACTTCCACATTGCTGTTCA
>LOJH01025679.1:0-18654 GCA_001685095.1 Ellobius talpinus
CACAGGTGTGGAGTACATGCTACCTGATGTCCACAGGTGTGGAGTACATGCTACCTGATGCTCACAGGTGTGGAGTACAGTACATGCTACCTGATGTTCACAGGTATGGAATACATGCTACCTGATGTCCACAGATACACAGTTTCATTCCACAAAGGAATGTCAGGACATCAAGATATGGTGATGTTAACCAGGACCACTTCACTGAACTTCATGTCCGATCTAAACAATGAATGCAAGAGTGGGTCACCATAAAAAAATACCATGCTGATTTTACAGGAGACAATCTCCCAGGGAAGAAATAAGCTTGTGAGTCTTCAAAACTACCCATCCTTGATTCCTGACCTATGTGACTCTTAGTAAAGTGTAGATCCGTTCTGAAGAGCATTGGGGAGTATGCACATCCTTCATCTGCTGCACTGGACAGAAATGCCAGGCCCAGTCCCTGTCCTCCCTCTTGCATATGGTCAGCTCTGACAAACCCACTAATGACCAGGTTATATGGGCATTACATAGTCAAGTAGCCCATTCAGTTTGCTCAAAAGAGCACAGACATAATCAAGCGTGTGGCTGAATGGGCAATTCACACTGAATAGGGCAAATATTTGGATTCAAGTATAGGTCAGCAGCGACCAATTGAAATATTGATAAAAGCAGCCTGTGGGAACCAACTGCACATAAAAGAGGGAAAAGGGGAGAGAAAAAAAAGGAGGTTCTCCAGGGGCAAGGCAGGGCACAAGACCACAGGGGGTGGTTTGTCTGTTCCCCGAGGAGGGAGGTGGGGAGCTAGCAAAGCCTGCAGATCACTGGCCAATGTAGCAACAGAAAACTGTGTGCTCAAACGGTATTGTGCTGTTTCAAAGTGGAATTCATCATTTATTGCAAGAGTGCTGTGAAATTTTCTAACAGGAGCCCCCTTGTCTGATCCACCAAACATTATTTAAAAAGAGAATGAGGATCAAGTCTGTGTGTGGTTTCTTCATACTGATCTATTCAGCCACTAGTTCTTACCAAAGTTAGTGGATTTTCATTTTGTTTTGTTTTTGACTCAAAATCATGTCTCCCGGTCCCAGGACTGACAGTTTGGGGTAACACCTTTCGCCGGAGCCCCTGACATCCGCTCACCCATGACAATGATGCTTAGCAAATCCAGACCTCTGTCACCCAGAGTAAATGTCTGCCATGCTCACAGCCTGTTTAGAATCCCCGGCTTCATGGGTGAGCTCTAACGAAAGCATCCGCTTGGCATGTGTGAGCATTAACCTGGCTCAACACACACAGCCACTCCTGATACTCAAAGGACTGAACCTACCTTATCCTGAATACTTAGCTTCCTCAGAATTTCCTCCTCATTGTGCTCCCGAAACCTTCCTGCAGGTCTAGCCTATGCCACTGGACTTTCCTTGAATGACCTTCATTAAACAGCAGTGATAAGGCAATGTGCCCGTCCCCCATTCCTCCCATGACCTCACCCTCTGGCTGGCTCCCTGCACTGTGCCTTGGAGTGGCATTCAAAGCCTGGGTAACTGTGGAGTGGTGGAAAGCATCTGGTACCCGGCTTCTCTGCTTGGACAAGAGGGCTTGACCCAGGTCTTCAAATGTGAGAACTGTAACCAGGTTTCAGAGAAGGACAGGAAGGTAGCTTTCTGAGCTTGTTCGCCTCATCATGGAATAAGTTAAGAAAAATGAACTTTGGCTTTGAGCTATGTTTGAAGTTGATGTTGAGTGTGAAAACAGCACAAGCCATGTGGGATACACAAGCAACCTTGCTTCCATAGCCCATGTAAGAATTTTTCCTGGAAATACAAAATTGATCAAGAATGTTTATTATTGTTTTTATTGTTTATATTGAGCTATACATTTCCCCCCACTGCTCCCTTCCAAGAATGTTTATTGCACCTGGAGTTTCAACCCTGTTGGTGAAGACAATTGATGTCTAAAACAAAGAGCTGCTGGAAGATGAACAGGCCTTTTGGCTGTTGTGTTGTTTTTAACCCTTTAAAGGGCACGCAAGTGAGTCCGTGAAGTGAGGCTCATGTGAACTGTGGTGAGCAGGTGTGCAGATCTGTAGGTGAATACCATAGGCAAGGTTGCCAACTGGTGTATAACTGGTGGTTATAAATTACCTGCAGTTTGTAGGACGCAAAGTATATAAAATTTTTAATTTGTATGTTGTAGACTATTATTTTAAGGTATGTTACTTTTGCTTGTGCTCTGGGACATTTGTTTAATGATGCAAAGATGTGTTTGATTGAATAAAATTCACCTGTGGTCAAGAGGCTGCGTCAGCAACTGGCTGACAGGAAGTGGTCTGGAGGAGCCAGGTGAAGGGTTTTTAAGGAGGGGCAAGGAGAAGCACGAGGGCTTCTGGAGAAACAGGAGGAGAGGAGGTGAGCTGCTTGCTATTCAGCCTCTCTGAGGAGCAGGATTCCACCTCAACCTTTGAACCTTGAGTTCTTTAGAGGGACTGAGATTTAGGTAAGTTCCTTTTGTAGCTTTGAAAGAGTTGGTGCCTTAGGGAACAGAATTCCCTCAGGCTGTGGCTGTTGCTGCATAACTGCTGCTGGTAGTGGTGTATTCTGGATTCGCAGTGGCTAATAGGACAGCCAAGGCTTAAAAGTCAGCAGCAATTGAAAAAGAGGACAGCATTTGTGTGTTATTAAATTTTTGATTTAATATGGCATCAACATACTTGGCAATGAGAGTGGAGATTATAAAGGGTGCAGAACTTTTCAGGATGCACCTGGTTAAGAGGATGGGCCCATGAGCGGTGCTTAGTGAGGCCCATGGGCCATTAATGACCCGATGTCCTGGTTATTTTACCAACTTGGCAGAAGCTAGAGTCACCTGGGAAGAGGGAACCTCATCTGAGAAAAATGCCTTCTATAGGCAAGTCTGTGGGGGAATTTTCTTGATTAATAGTGATGTGGGAGATGTGGGAGCCTCCAGTCCCCTGGGAATGGAGCCACCCCTGGGCAGGTGGCCCTGGGTACCATAAGAAAGCAGGCTGAGCAAGCCATGACATATGCTTGGTTCCTGTCTCTGGGTTCCTGCCTTGAGTTCCCTTCATGATGGACTAAAACTGTAAGGTAAAAGAAACTCTTTCTTCCCCGTTGCCTTTGGTTACAGCAATAGAAGCCTAACTTACACACCTGATCTCATGGGAACTTGAGTAGAGTAGGGTGTGTGAGCTTTATACCAGACTAAGGAATAGCCGTCTCAGGGAGGTGAGAAGAATGCAGATCCAACCGTTGTCAGTCGGTAGGGAGGCACTGGGGAGTGAAGGCATGTGTGTCTCTTTCCCCACATTACCATCAGGGAATAGATGGTACCTGAGGACAAAAGATGTATCCCAGGGAAGAGAAGGCAGAAAGTTCCACATCGCTGTTATGTGACACGGGTGGCTGGCATCCATGTCAGAGGGATGCATAGACAGGCTGCCAGTGGATGGTGCTGCTGAGAAGGGTGTATCCCCGAGGTTTGGGTCTGGGAGGGCAAACAAGATGGAAGTGGAATGGGGGACACAGGCTGATCAAAGATCTAGTAGCAGAGGAACGGGCAGGTGTGAACGTAAAATCCCGTCCCATCAATCAGAACTGAGGATTCGTTCCACCTGGTTTCCCTTAGGGATTCATCCCAAACATTGTTGCCTCCTGAAATAAGCAGAGATTTAAAAGGAGTGTGTAGCTGTTAGAAATGACAACCAAATAGTACAGATTAAATGAGGTTTATAGGATAAGCTTTAAAATGTTTCAGAAAGAGAGAGACAGACAGAGAGAAAACACGGGGAAATGGGTGAAACCCAGTCTGTAAAAGGGACTTTTCTAAGCTGGATGATAGGGTTTCTATACCTGCTGTGGGGTCAGCTTTGTTGTTAATGATGCGACGTCTGAGAAAAACCAAGTAACAAGAAGGAAAAATGTATTTTGGCTGCAAGTCTCAGTTCATGATCACTTGACCTTGTTGCCCTTGGACCAGGACAAGACAGTGCGTCATAGTGGAAGCTTGTGGTAGAGAAAAAATTGCTTAGCCAATGGTGGTGGAGAAGAAGAAAGAGAAGAGAAGGAGGAGGAGACAGGAGGGAGGAAGAAGCCAGGCTTCAAGGGCACGCCCAGTGACTCAGCTTTAAAGGTTGGCACCATCTACTTATAGTGTGACAGGCCCGCAATGCATACTTGCATACTTTAGTATTTGGACGCTTTAGGGCTGTTTAAGATCTAAATTATAATACTCAAGTTTCTACTTTTGTGCATGCTTCATGGTGCTTATGAAAAAATTTAAAGAATCCACACATGGGACTGGAAAGGTGGCTTCGTGATTACGAGAATTTACTGTTCTTATAGAGGACCAGAGTTTAGTTCCTGGCACCTACATTTGGCATCTCAGAACTGCCTGTGTCCCCAGAGGACCCAATGGTCTTTTCTAACCTCCATGGGCACCTGCACACACATGACACACACAAGCCCTCACATAAACAGAAATAAATCTTTAGAACTAGAGAACCCACCAATGTATCTATTATTTATTTAATACTCTAAAATCTTGAGAGCAACTTTGTTTTCCGCCATTATCCTCTCAGGATAGTGTTGTTCAAAAGTTGTTTCTGTTACCATTAACAGGAGGGCTCTCCATCCCAGACTGCCTCCTCCTAGAATTGCTAGGGAAGGATAAAAAACTTGCTTCACCAAGGCTACAGGCAGTTTTGACACTTGATAAGGTTTAAAAGCCATGCTCAAGGGAGATATAGTGATACCCAGGGTTATTATAGCACTCCAGAGGCCCAGACAAGAGAATGGAAGCTGCAAAAACTCATCACCACCATGACAAAACAAACTTATCATCTGCCTTCAAGCACAGTACGTGTTGAACTCTTTAGTTTGCGCTGATGTTTCTTTCTGAAGTTCCCAGAGGGGCTGCCTAGTCTGGGGATTTGAGGTGTCATCTGATGTTGCTATTGGAACCATACTCTATCCTGTTAATCTCTTCCTCCTCCTCCTCCTCCCCCTCCTCCTGGGCTTTCTCCTTCCAAAGTGGAAAGTCCTGATGTTTCACACACCAGTAGCAGCATATGCAATGGGACCTTTTTAGCCCCAGTAAAAAGCACGAGTTGCTGTCACCTGTGTATGAGTTGAGTCTATCAACTTGGCAGAGTTAAGGAGACAGGTCTTGGCATGTCAGGGAGTGTTTCTAATGAGGTTTAATTGAGGATGGAAGGCCCACCCTAAGCCTAAATGTATGCTGGACTTCCAGACTGATCGAAAGTGGAAACACAGCAGGAAAACCTAGTGGGCTCCAGCATTCCTGGCTCTGCTCCTGACACCAGGAGCCTCAGGATGCTGCCAGCACACTGAAGCTGATCACATGACTATGCCACCTGTCTCATAAATATTCAGAAATGCTTAAAAGAATCTGCAACCTAGAACCCACTGTGCTACTCTACCTTCCGAGGCGGCCCATGCCAATCTCTTTGGAACTCTTTCTTTGCTGAACAAACTTCTGCTGAGTCTGCGTTTCTTGGCTGAATTCTTGCCTCTGAGAATACACTATCTGAGAAGCTCTTGAAAGAGCCTTGTCTAAAACACAAATAAAAAATAGCTGTGATGTGAAGAAGACCACAGCTGAATGTTCCCTGGCACCTAGGAGACAGAATTGGTCATCTTTAGAGAGGAGGTGGTTGAGTAATTGAAAAGCTATCAAATCACAGACTTTTAAAGAAGTAAGCATTCTCACCTTGATATAAATGTCTCTTCACACCCACTGGAAGATACAGGCCTATGGCCTTTGCACGTGGTCAATCCATCATGAGTTCTTCCTTGTTTTATTCTGTTGTATAAGCTGCAGTTCATATTTTTAAACCACTGACAATCCTTTAAAGTTGTTTTAGATCTCTAGTAGTTGCTCACTAGCTCTAGTAATCCACACATGTATTCTGTACAGTAAAAAATGTAATGTGTACTTATACAGGCTTGTCAAACATAGATATCAAAGTAGGCTGTCTTTGATTTAACAAGGTTGTAAAACCATTCTCAGCAAATGTTTGTTGAACAAAAGCACTGAGTCCTAACCCTACACTGGCTGCCATCCCAGGAGGCACTATTCCCCAGTATTATCCCACACATATCGGGGTGAAGCTGCTGGACAATCGCAAATACCTTTTAAGGTCATCTTCAGGGAGGAGTTGATTGAGTAACTGAAAGCCTATCAAATCCTAGACTTTTAAAGAAGTAAGTGTTCTCACTTCGCTATAAATGTCTCTTAATACCAACTTTAAGATACGGGCCTGTTGTCTTTGTATGTGATCAATCCGTCATAAGCTCTTTGTTTTGTTTTTGTGTAAGCCATATTTCATATTTTAAGTCATTAACAATTGCTTACAATTGTTTTCTTTAAAACTCGAGACATTATAATTCAGCAAAACAGTAGAATTTATCAAATGTTATTTTTCTCCAGATATTTCTAGTAATCTTGGTCACCTCTGGTTGGATGAAGTTACGCTTTTGTGACTGCTTGTTTATATAACACGCCTCTTCAAAGTATTCAACTTGGTGAGCATAGACAGAAAAGAATTACTTTAGTGAACTCGCTTTTATAGCCCTGGCCAATGTTCAGCTCTGTAATTACACTCTGACTTGGGATCCTGCCAGCATTCTCTGATGGTGTTGGCTGTCCCAGCTCCTTCCGGCATTTCCCTCACGCCCTTTCCCTGTTAGCATCTTTGCACATTGACTTCAGCTTCCACCTGCTTCAGGGAAGACCTCCAGCTAGCATAGTGCACAATGCAGTGATCAGGAAAGCAATCCCCTAAGCTCACCTCATCCTGAAGTGAGAATACATATTACACACAGCCTGCAAGACCCCTGCTTTCCTTCTTTGTAGCTGGAACTCTTAGTAGAGAGGAGACAGGACCCTCAGGAGATGAGTTTTGTTTGTTTGCATCGGAACTCTCCCTGTGTTGCTCAGGCTGGCCTTGAACTCCTGGACTCAAATGATGTTCTTACCTCAGCACGTCCCAATTGCATTGGCCAGCGTTTTCCAGCAGAACACTTCTGTAATTGCTCTTCCTCCTCCTCCTCCTCACCACCACCAGTATCATCACCTTTATCTTCTGTACAGGTGTGGGTGGACTCATTACGGAAGGTCCGTTGAGATCAGGGAATAACTATGCAGCCAGTTCCCTCCTTTTGGCTTTACAGTTCTGAGGACTGAGCTCAGGCTGCAAGGTTCATGCTCAACATCACTCCAGCCCCCAATTATTTTTATGTGTGTATGACTAAGTCAAGAAACTGGACTCATGTATTTGCTCAATTAACTTCTATTAATATAAAATGTGACAATCCCATTACAGAAAGCACAAAACAGAAGGAACGCATAGAAATCTTAATTAAAGCATTGTTGTTTTGATGATAGGAGAATTTGTGAATTAAAAAAATCCCTTTAATGACACACAAAGCAAAGAGGGATAGGAGTTAAGTGTCAAGTCACCAGAACATCCTCCATGGGGAGCCTACTCGAGCAGCCCATGGAGCCCCGGGTTGGTAAATAGTCCCATTAAACAGGGCTAGCCTAACCTTCTAATGGAGCTCTGCCTTGGGTCTGGCACCCGGACCTTTTTGGTACCCTGTCCAGATGGACTGCGGCAGAGGAACCTGGTGTCTGTTTCTGCTTGCATTTCTTAGGCCCGTCCTGGTCAGTGGCAGTATTGTTCAGTGTGACAATTGCCTTGTCACACGGTAATCTAGGGCAAGCCACCAACAAGTCTTGTGCCAGGTAGGCAGAGGTTTTGGCACTTAGACTAGGAGGCGTTTTAGGAGCACCTGGTTCTTTGACTTCTGGAAAGCAGCTAAAGGGGTGGGATCTCTCTACCCCAACGCAAGCCCTCTCTGACTAGCCGACACCGGCGTTTTTTCCGTAGTAGCAGTATTTACTGCCTCCTGGTGGTTGATCAGAAAAAGACAGCCGGAAGGAGAAGGCGAGAGGGCAAGAGAACTTCATAATCATGGGGGAGCATAGAACTTTACCGTTTTACACGTAAACACAAAAGAAACACAGCCGGGTGGTGGTGGCACACGCCTTTAAGCCCAGTATTTGGGAGGCAGAGGCAGGCGGATTTCTGTGAGCTCAAGGCCAGCCTGGTCTACAAGAGCTAGTCCCAGGACAGACTCCAAAGCTACAGAGAAACCCTGTCTCGAAAACAAAGTTAAAAAAAAAAGAAAAAGAAAAACAAAGCAAAAACACTTAAATCCATAGTAGGAAGTAAGTAACTAATAATGGGTTATAGTCACCTATACAGTGTGGTTTGTGAGATCTGAGTTACTGTTTATGAGTTACTGAGTTACTGTTTATGGCCAGCATGTTCAGCATGGTACCACAAGCAGACCAGACTCCTGAAGACTTGTAGAGTAGTTGTGTGACCCTTTACATATTAAAATACATACTAATTTATTAATAACAAATTTTCTTTTTTGTTCTTTAGATTAGGATGTTAGAGTAAATAAATATGGGTGCGGTGAGTTTTGTAATTGCATATTATGCTTTAAATTGTGGCTCCTGCTGGCCATTCCGTGGGTTGAAACACATGAAAACGGCTATATGCTGGAACGCCACTGCTCTGGGCTCTGTCTTGGCACATGCTGAGCCCTCCCACGTACTCCGTGTGGAGCTGCTGTCATGTAGGGTATCCGTTCCCCTCGGGAACCTGCTTGTTACATAGGTGGCATCTTGGATGGGCGATCTGGTTGGACCCTGAGGAGTTGGGTGTTGGATCTATCTCTGAGGATTGCTGTAGGAAAAAAAACCCTCTGTGAAAAACTGAATGCAAGAAGCTTCCAACCTAGAACATCAGCTTTCCTTCACCCAGCAGATAAAATGATACAGGGCCAATACATTTTATATTCTGAAAGCTAAAATAGCTTCACTAAACCTAGGTCATTGTTAGCACCCTCTTGCACAGACAAAATGTTAACTTGTCAAGAACCGAAGATCTGAAGAAGTGTAGTCAAGTGTGCCCAAGCGCCTGCCCAGATCAGCCTGCCAGCTGGACTTCACAGATGCTGTCTCCAGCGGTAGGTGNAAACCACTCTGAAGTGGCTGCCTTCTACCAGGAAGGCTAACCTTACAGGACAAACAGGTTTGTCTTGAACCAAAAAGTCTGAGGACTGCTACTTGCACTAGCAACTGAGGCAGCTCCAAGCGCGACTCACCTGGTCCACCTGCTGGTTCTGCTAGGAAGTGCAAGAGACCCCCGAGAAAAGGACAGAAGGCGATCAAAGGTAGTGGTCAGTGGATGGCACTTCTTGCTTAGTGCATTATGACTCGGAGGGATGTGCATGAAGAAACTATTCTGATTTCAGATGAGGAATCTTGAACTTCGAGGTTGCGTTACTTGGCTCCAGTTCATATGACATTAAGTGGCACACTCGATTCTGTAACACTACACTATAGTGGGGAAAAGCTAATGCTGAGTACATCCTTTATGAAGCAATTTCACTTTTAGTCTTAGTGCAGCTAGCCCGTTAAAGTGGATGCTATCCTGAGTTTCAGGAACGTGGGACTTAAAGCTCAGAGACCATAGGTGTCTTTTCTGTGGCCCAAGTTGATCATTGGCTGAGTTCTATCTTTTCCTAAAGTTTGGCCCCGCAGGTGGACACAAGGATTTAAAGTAATATCACACTTGTAAACAGAGACTAAAGCCCAGTAGCAAGTCTAGATGAACTGTCTTGCTCATTGTTTTCCAATGAGCAGATGCATGCTTTTCTCCTAGCACATCTGGATGGGAAAATGTGTGCACGTGTGTGTGTGTGTGTGTGTGTGTGTGTATGGCAAACTGAGCTTTGTAAAGGATTCAGGAATCTCATGTTTGCAAAACTCTATCATAAATTGTATTGTTGCAGAGAAGGTAAAAATCTGTAGTACATTTTTATGTAAAAATTTGCAGTTAAGATAATCTTTACATCCATATTACTATAAAAATAAAAAAGACAAAAATAAACCATTTGACCAATTTCTCAGGGCTTCCCTCTACCCTACCTAGCGTATGTCGCAGAGGTAAATGCCACACGTCTGTCTACACAATGCTATTCTTTGTGTGCTCACTTTCCTATCTAGAGAATGTGTTCCTGTATTATGGGATACCTTTGTGTGAAGAATGTGAAGGCCTCAAACGGCTTCCCATATCACCACTCAACAATATGATGTAGAGTTCTTTCCACACCAGAGCAGACAGGCAGGCCTGCTTTGTTTATTTAAACCATTTTATGGAATAGGTGGATCATATTTTCATGCTCATTTCCCAGCGATGGACATTTTGTTTGCTTTTTGTATCTAGTACTACAAACGCCACCACATTGGACACCCTTGGGCTTTTCCTGAACGCATGTAAGATTCTCAAGGATGACAGGGCACAGAACTGCTAGGCTGTAGAAATGCATAGCACAATTACTGACAGCTAAATTGCCCTTCCAAAGCGCAGGACCTGACCAGCAACTCTGCCCTTCCCATCGCCTCTGCCAAGCCTCGTTACAATCACTTTTAAATCTTGGTTTTCTTTTGAGTGAGATTATCTCAATGTTTGAAATTCCCATGACTCTGACTCTTTGTGAGTCTGAGTAACTCGTCTTGTAGGTCCTCAGTCACCCTTGTCCTAAATGTCCCCTTAGCTCCTTATTCTATAAACCTGTCCTCCTGTTTGCTAGTATATAGGAATGCTTTCATTGCATTTTCAATGCATGGCATTATGGATTTACATTTTTGTACGTGTGTGTGTGTGTGTTGGAACTATTTGGGAAGGAATAGGGGATGTGGTCTTATGGAAGGAAGTGTGCCACTAGGAGTGGTCTTTGCGACATCATGAGGTTCATGCCATTGCCAGGGTACCTTCTCCGATTCTTGTTTGTGGATCAGAAAGTGAGCTCTCAACTGTTACTCCAGCACCGTGCCTGCCTGTCTGCCACCATGCTCCCCACCATGATGGCAATGAACTCCTCTATTCCTCTAAGCCCCTGAAATACTTCCTTTTATAAGTTGTCTTGGTTATGGTATTTAAAACAGCAATAGAAAAGTAACAAATACAGAAGTGGGTACTAGACAGACCTATTGCTGTGGCAGGGAAAGAATGTGGATGGCTTTGTGACTTAGAAAAGCAGTTGAATACTGTAAGCAGTGCTTAAGGAAACCTCCCAGTGGGAGCTTGGAGGACAGTAGTGTGGAAAGTGACATGGACTGTGGAGGTCCGGCTCAACATGCTTCAGAGGGGAGCAAGGATTTTACCAGAAAGGCCCTTAGGTGACACTTTGTCAAAGAACCTGGCTGCCTTCTGCCCTTGTTCCAAGAATTTGCCTGAGGCTAAACCGAAAAGTAAAGGACTGATTCTTTGGATGAGCGGATTTCAAGACAGCCTAATACCGACTCTGTTGCGTGATTATTGGTAATCACTCTTATGCAGTTCTATAATTCAAAAAAGTGGTGCAGAAAGAAATTCAAAATGTACAATTTAAAGAGAGGGAAAAAAGCAAAGCTTGTTCTGAAAGAGATAAGGAGATGAAGGACAGGCCAAATTTGTACTGGAGTAAAGAAAGGGGTACTGCTGGAGCAAGACTCTGTGCAGCTAAGCTTCCAACTAGTAAAATGACTAAGGAATTTTTGCTTCTAGAAAGCAGTAACAGGAAAAGCTGCTGCAGTGTGACTCCAGAGGTCCAGCGTCTATCCCAAGCCTACAGCCAAACTTTTCAGTCTTGTCCATGTGGTCCTGGCTTTAGATTCATGAAGAATAATGAGTAAAGGGGTTATGGAGTCTTCCTCGATGGTTAAGGAAAGCTACTGAGCCCAGGAAATGTATGGCAGGGCAGACTCTTCATGAAGGTCCTGGGAGAACAAGAAGCTCTCAGGAGAATTGCACGAAGCTGTAAAAGTGTAGCCTGTGCTATGTTGGAGACCCCAAGATGTTAGAGGTACCAGGGGTATGGGATGTCTCCAAGGGGAAGCTGCAGAGAGGGGGAGAACCAGCCCAAGAGAGAGAAGGGTGTTACAGACAGCAAAGCAGGAAAGGCAGAGTCATCTAAGCTCTGACAGCAGAATGGAGCTACAGGGTCTGAAGTTTCCTGCTGGGTTTCAATTTTGCTTTGGTCTAGTAGTTCCTGCTATTCTCCTCTTTCCTCCCTTCTGGGATAGTAATATAAATTCTGTTTCATTATTGTACGTTGGAAGTATGCAATTTACTTTTTGATTTTACAGGAGGTTACAATTAAGAGATAGCCTTAAGTCTCAGGAGAGACTTTGAACGTTGAGATTGTATACAGTGTTGAGACTGAGCCCCAATGGAGACCTTCAAAGCTGAATTTTACATTATGATGTGAACCTAAGCATATGGAGTTCAGGGAGTGGAATGTGCTGGTTGATGAGAATGCTTCCCATAGGCTCATAATTTTGAATACTTGGCCCCCAGTTGGCAGAACTATTTGGGGGAGGAGGTGTGGCCTTGTTGGAGGAGGTGTATTACTAGGGTGGGCTTGGAGGCTTCAAAAGCCCACACCATTCTCTGTGTGCTCTCTGCATCCTGTTTGGAGATCAGGATATGAGCTCTCAAGCGCTGCTTCAGCACCACGCCCACCATGGTCCTCGCCATGATGGTGATAGACTTCTCTCTCTCAGGAACACGAAGCTCCAATGAAACGCTTCCTTCTAGAAATTGCTTTGGTCATAGTGTTTTATCACAGCAATAGAAAAGTAACTAAAACACACTCTCAACCCCATAAATAAGCTAAAATTTCTTTTCAAATTTATGCCTAATCCAATTGGATTCTGCCTGAATTAGTGGCAGGGATTGAAGACCAAACTTGATTTTTCCAAATGGAAAGGCTGTATTTTAATAGCATTTATTAACACCCTCTACTATAAATATGGCACTCAATAAAATTTTATACACACTACTATATAGACCCATTCTGTTCTGAGTTTTCCGTTATACTAGTTGGTATAAAATACGACAGCTATGGTGCTTTGTGATGTTTGTTTTAGTGGTTGATGGAAAATAAATTTTGTTCCCAAAATTGACATGGTTAATTTTATGCATTCTTGTTTGGAATTTTAGGGTAAGTGTGTGACGTTCCAGGAGAATGTACACTGTTGCATCTTTGCATTGGAGATCTTGGCATTTGTTGTCACTTGTCTGGTTTTGAAAATGCTCACCAGGATATGTTTAGATTTTCTGCGAGAAGACAGTCTTTCTCTGGATCTTCTGTCCTGTTTGTTGCTACAATGCACACAGTCCTTCAAACATGATTTTCTGATTACTTGCATCTGGAGATGAGTGTTCTGGCTTTGCCTCGTGCCCCTTAGTTGCGATCTATTATCGTTGTTTTGCTTAGATTTCTTTCTGTTGTGATTTCTTGGATTTAAAAGAAAAAGCAAGCCAGATCATTGTATGTTATGCACATGTTATGTGCTTGAGGGTTGTGTCTATTCTTCCCTATGTCTGTGTCTTTTGCTTGTATGTGTATGCCTGTGCATTTGTGTGTTTTATGGATACAGGTGCATGTGTGGGGAGAGGGGACAATCTCAAGTCTCACTCCTCTGGTACTTTCTGCCTTTTCAGATAGGTTTTCTTGTTGGCTTGGAAATTGACCGCATATCCTAAGCAAACTGGCCCCTGAGGTTTCAGAGAGGTGCCCACCTCTGCCTGTCATCCTGCTAATGTGTGTCATCACACCTGGCTTTTCACGTGGGTTCTGGGGACAGGAACAAAGGCCTGAATGTTTGCAAGGCAAGGGTTTTACTGACCGAATGATCTCCCCAACCTTTTATTTGTGTCTTTAGGAACAAATATTGTTCAATTTTATAAAGGGCCATAATATGTGTGAGCGTGAGTGCGTGCGTGCGTGTGTATGCGCGTGCACACTTTATTTTCAGCATCTTATTTAAGAAACTTTGATAGCCATCACCTGTAACTAATTTAGGAAAATTTCCCGCCATTCTCCCGGGGTCACCATCACTTTCAGTGCATCCATTCTGAACTGTAGTCAGTGTATCATACATAGTTTGCTCCATATTGTCCCACATATCTCTTCCTTTATATTTTTATAGTTGGTTTCTGTCTTTAGTTTGCCTATTTTTCTTCAAATTTCTCTTCTGGTTTACTTTTCCTGCTGTAGCGTACTGGTTGCCTGAGTCGCCTATCTCATTCCAGAGCGATATATATATTTTTTTTGATCACAGTGTTCCAAGTCCTCTTCTAACTCTGCCAGGCCAAGCTTAGGTCTTTCACGTTCAGCCTCGTTTTCAGTGGCTTTTCTTCACTCATATTAAATGTATCTATTTATGTATACATAAACAGATCTGTTTAACATGCACACGCACGCACGCACGCACGCACACACGCACACTGCATGTAAAATCCTGCGTCTGTTTTCTTTGCAGTTCTGTTTCAGCATTCCCCTCTTTCCATGGACTTATTCTGGGTTCCTGTGAGTGTTACGATTTTTATCCAGAGGCTCATGTTTCCTGGAATTTTACCTGGGAGACTTTTCCTTGAGGCCTGGGTTGAAAACAGAGTCTATTTGTCAGGAGGGATTTGTTTACCCCTACCAGGTGCCTAGAAGCAAGATCAGTTGTGGGTCACTTGAAAGGTGATGAGACCCTTCAGCATGTTTAGGCCACAGAAGTAGCTTGAAGCGGGCTGGAGTTGGCACTGCCCCAGCGGGCACACAGTCCCTGTGGCTGTTTTCTTTTAGCTTACCCTCTGAGCGTGTAGTATTTTGGGTAGATGGCCAGACTTTGGACTTGGGCCCAATCCGGTTTCCTTGCCTGTATTGTTTCTAGGACTACAGAGTTCTGGAGGCTAGAAATTCAATACAAAGGTGTTGGTGAGACTGAGCCCTTCTGAAGTTGTGATGAAAGATCTGGAAGTTGTTGGTGTCACTGGTGTCCCTGCTGTTTAGGAACTTGACCGTGGTTTCAATCCATTCTCTCTGTGGTGTGTGTGCGTGCGTGTGTGAATGCGCGTGCGTGCGTGCGTGTGCGTGTGTGTGTGTGTGTGTGTGTGTGTGAGTATCCATGTCTAAATTTTCCTCTTTTGTAAGTACATCAAACCCCACTGGCTCTGGATCTATTCTGTGACCTCACTCTGACACCTACAATGGCCCTATTTCCAAATAACGTCACATTCTGATGGAGCAGGGGCTATAATTTTAATACATAAATGTCACGGGAATGCTCTCCAAACAACCACACTGCTGTTTGGCTGTTGACTTTGTTTACAGTATCCATATGCATGGTCTATTGAGATGGAGGTTCCAGGTGACAAGGGACCAGCAGAGGCTTGAGGTAAATGTGACTCAAATATAGGCTTACCCTTCTGAGTTTTTGTATCTAAATTATCCCTATAGTGTTCCACAAGTCAACCATGTACCTAAAAAGACATTTGAAAAGTTTTAATCCATCTTCAGGTTCACAAAAGGAATATTTTCATAATGAATATTTATTTCATGCTAGCTCTGGAAATGGAAACCCCTTTGGTGCAGAACAAATTCAAAAGTCATGAGAAATTTTCCCCTGAAAAGAAAAAGAATTTCAAATCACCCATTTACCGTGACCAACATTTTTCAATAAACCTTCCAAATAGTCTTGCATTTGAAATAATACGGGATATGAAAGATAGGAAAACGTAGAAAAAATCTTGTAGGAATTTGATGTTTAGTAAAAGGAAATATTTATTGGTATTGTGCATGTTGCTTGGACTGGTGAGATGTTAATATGAATTTGGAACCATTCGTGAAAGTTTTCTTTGCTTATATGCATTCAAAAAAAATTTGTTGTAAATCTGCCAGTAATTCCATCCAGCAACAACCTGTAGGTCTAGACCAGGAAAACGCTGTTTACTCAGTTGACCTGAACAAGTAGGCCCATTTGCTTAGGTGTTCAAGCTGCAAAATTCCCAGATATACTCTGTGATTGCTTCTGCTGAAATAACGGTTTCTCAACAATTCATTTCTCAAATTCTAGGAAGGAGATTCACTGAACCATGCCAGTTTGAAAGTTTGATTTTAGTCTTTCCCAGCTATATAACAAACCCTGAGTACCTTCAGCAAGCTCCTCTCTTCCCTCCCAGCTCCACCGCCCATCTTCTCCAGGTCTTCCTTGGGGCCTTGGCAGAACCTCATATTACACCCTGAAGGCATCTTCCCTTTTCATCCGTGCCTCCTCTATCAGCTCCACTTGGAACTGGCTAGAACTGCTTCTTAGTTACTCTTGTCTTCTGCCCTCCCCATACCATGGTCAAAAAGAAGACCAATATGAAAAGATATAAATTGCCCATTTATTTGCATCTACAGTTGAATACAGGTGCCCTCAGAATGTAGTTTCCTCAGGATGTAGCTCCCTCAGGATGTAGCTCAGTCAGTAGAGTGCTTAATTGACAAGCAGGATCCCTGAGTTCAGTTCCCATCACTGCACAGACTGGGTGTGGTGGTGGACACTTGCAATCCCATCAACAGGATATGGAGAAAGGATCAGAAGTTCAAAGTCACCTTTGGCTATGTAGTCAATTCAAGGCCAGCCTGGATTACATACAAGCCTGTCTCAAAGACAGATGCAAAACAAAGCAAAGGAGGTTCCTGAAATAAAATGCAAAATATCCCACCTCAACTGGGCCCAGTCTCAGACTCTACAGACAGAGTCGGCACTAAACATCTCTCATTGATGCACACTGTGTGTATGTGTGTGCACCTATTTGCTTGTGTGTGTACTGGTGTGTACAAGTGTGTGCACTCACGTGTGTGTGCATATGTGTGCATGTGTGCTCCTCCCAGGTTCTCGTAGTGGAGCCAACAAGCGTCAGAGTCTCTTCTCCAAATGCAGGCCCTAAGAAAAGCATAATCCTGAAAAGCAAGCATGTAAACATAGAAATCTGAGCATTTAACTGCCCACTGCCTCAAGATTAGCATTTGCAGTAGGAAGAAAAGCTAAACTGAAAGCCAGCTACTCAATGCCATGGCTAAAGAAAGTCATCAGCTTCCCCCACTTTTTGAAGCGTGCTAAATGCAAAGAGGGGAGGGGAGATTGAATGACTGCTTCCTCCACGAAAATGAGTCACTGCATGATCCATCCCAGAACTGTGACTGGGTTTCTAATTGGGACCAGAGAATCTGCTAATCTTCACTGGCCCGCTGAGAGTTTTACCAGATTCAACCAAGGTTGATTACACAATACACAACCCTCAACACATCAATAATTTCAGTGGCTGAAAGTAAGGAAATTCCTTCTTTTCTCCCATAAGGCTAGAGGCAGCCAGTCTTGATGATGGAATGGCTCTATTGTCCCCCAGGGACTCTGCTTGCCTCTCCTCTGTCATCCTCAGTGGGTATCTTCATGGCAAAAATGACTGCTTTAGTTCTCAATATGACATCCAAATATTAGTTAGCAGAAGAGATGGCTTCAGGAGCCAGCTTCCTTTAAGGACACATTCTGCAAGTTAAACACAGTGTTCACTGAGGGGTAGAAGTCATATGACCTCCACCAGTTGCAGGGAGGCTGAAGAGGTAGTCAATCTGTTTTAGATGGTCATGAGCCCTACTAAATCCAGGAGTGTTTTGTTGCTGTGTTTCCCTGAGGGAGAGAGTTGGGCACTGTTAGCAGACCCGCCTCTGTCCAACTCTGAGGACTATCAGTCATGCATACATCATTCCTCTCTGGCTGCCATCATGCACCTTTGAAAAGCTTCTGTGGATATTCCTCTTTTCACACTTGTGCACATGCAAGGAAAAAATCACAATGGACTCTGCTTGTTCAGACGACTGTGAGAAAATGCAATGAAATGGGAGGGTTTATATGTAGCAGGAATTTATTTCTCAAGTTCCAGAGGTTGGATTTGAAGATAAAGCCAGGGGCAGGTTCAATGTCTGGTGAGGACTCACTCCCTAGGACACAGATGGAGCCCCTTGATTTGTCTCCTGTCATGTAGGGGCTAACTTTCTGGGGTCTCTTTCATAAGATCATGAATCCCACTTATGAGGACCTGGTCCTCATGATCTAATCACATCTCAAAAGCCTTACTCCTAATTCCAACACGTGGGAGTTAGGATTTTAGTTCTTTATCACATGGCGTGTGTCAATACATGCACAATATTGTTTGATATATATTTATATATATTCCATTTACCCCATAAGAGTAAATATTATACTTCTTAAGGGGGGGAAGAATGCAGGGTCTTGCTATGTAACCCAGGCTGGCTTTGAACTTGTGATACTCCCATACCAACTTCCTGAGTGTTGGGATTACAGGTATATAGCTCAGGGATTATATTATTAAAAATAGCTATTGAAAAATGAAGAGGGGACAGAAAGATTGCTAAGAGGCAATCATGGAGTTTTCTGTGAGATTGTGTTTCCTCCTAGGAATATCAGAAACTATAGCCACAAAGTCTCATCTACACGATTGCCCAAACAAAGAGGATGCCAATGAACATGCCAAAATGGATGGAGGAAAGCCCATGAAGCTTCAACCCTACACAAAGAAATATAGCCAGATGAGCTAAGCTGGTAGCGGGAGAGGTGGTTCTCCCCAGGAAAGAACATACCAACTGGTTGTTCAATGTCAAATCATAAGCTATGGAAACATACATACATGAAACACTGTGTGAACTCAACATGTTATATTTAGGAATA